>JARHVA010000548.1:4130000-4225000 GCA_037957365.1 Torreya grandis | reverse complement strand
CCTCACTTCCACCAAAACCATTGCTATATGATATATTATTAGTGTCAATTTCATCATCTAAATTGGTGATTCAGTAAATGAACCAGATGGTAATTTCTATATGATGTCATTTTTATTAGATGTTATAGCTAGGACCATTCACTAAACCTCTTAAGAACCCTGGGAGCCATCAGTTATGTATGCCAAGAATCAAATCTATGATGAGTTCAATGTGTTACATATACACAAGTAAGAAAATAAGATGACCAAGTTGACTGACACCTTCTACCCAATGGTGTATCAAGCCATTTATGGCAAAGATATGCCTAGATTATCTAATCAATTCAAGGGAACCACTTGGAAATTTGGGGAATATTGGCTCTACCCCAATCACACTGTCATTAGGATAGAGGGTATTAAGGCTCTCCTTATGTATCTAACTAGATTAATCCCAGCTAAGGTTTAAAAATAGGAAATTGTAACTCAATTGGTAGATTTAGTATATGTTCCATTAAGATCTTCCAAGTAATGATCATTTCATATCCCCCTAATAACATTGGCTAAATCCAATATACCAAGTGGGAACATTTCTAGCCTATGGGAAAAATTAGAGTGTACTACAATAGTTTTAAATGGTTTCCTTATAGATAGTGAGATCCTAAGGGTAGGGTCAAATGACTAAATAGAGTTAGAGGAAATGTGAAAATTGACTATGGACATGTATCTTATCCATGTGACAAAGTATTTATGAATGCATTAAATGATACATAAGTACATACAAGAATGAATAAGGTGAGTATGTCCATGACGGTAGTCAAGCATATTTAATATCATCCTGAGACTACTAAAGAGGATGATAGGATAATGGATAAAGAGAAATGGGTTTTAAACCTACTTAGGGATTCCCCCCATAGATAAAATTACAAGGGAAAGAGCCTACTGGTTCATCTAGATAATCACTTGTGGGGGTGAACATGAAATCATCCAAGGGTCTCCTCATCATCCCATCCTAGTGGTCATCATGTAAAAAACCACTATTATTACTGCTCATCTTCAGCATACCATTGCCACAAAAGGTTAAACAGGTGCATCTTAGTCAGGTGCATGGTTCTATATGTTTCCATTTCATCCCTTTAATAATATGTAGTCGGTGAGCCTCCCATCCTTCCTTTCTCCTATTCCTAGTTTTACTCCACCTCCATCCCCATCCCCAACCATTACACCACCATGTCCAATAGTATCTCCATCTCTGGGATAAGTATCCACTCCTCCAATTTCACCTACTACTATCTCACCTCTTCTATTAAAGACTTCTACTCCTTTCTACCCCCCCATTATATACAAGAGGAAGCCAAAGATTCATTTAATCTCACCAAAGGGTACACCAAAAAAGGAGTCACCAAAGGAAAAGTGAGGGGAGGAATTGGAAAGAGAAGCAAAAGGTTCTAAAAGGGCAAAGCCCCTAGAAGTGCTAGACAATGATGAAGAAAAGAATAAGAGGTTCATAGAAAAAGAGTTATTTAGAAGAGTGGGAACATGAGATAGATACATCATTATCCGAATGGATTATTCAAACCACAAAAAGTGACTCCAAAGATCAATGGGTAGGAGAAGAGGAGGCTCAGTTAGGTGATACTAAAATTTTGAAGATCGATTCAATATCAACTGAATTACTTTCAGGCCTAGATGGAGACAATAGGGATAAAGTAGAGTCAAAACCCATTCCAAAATAGTGGAAATCATCAAGTGTGCTCCCAATCCCTTCTTATAAGTGAAATAATTAAATCTATAACAATATGTTCCCCTAATTTATTTTAGTCACAATGTAACTACCTAGGTCCCTCATTCTTTGGATTCTTTAGGCCAAGTTGATAGGGTTCAGGCAACTACAATGCTAGTTTTACAGACCTTGGTCCAACACCTTATCACTCATAATATGGCACTGCCATCCAATATTCAAAGATCCCTTATACTAACCAAGGGTCTATAGGGAGTGTTTATACAATGGTGACTAATTATTTGAAAAAATTGTTGAACATCCATGCCACCTATTTATTATTTTCCTCCACAAACCCTCAGGATTCTAAGATTAATAAATAAGCACTTTTCAAAAACTTGGTGTCCACCACCATTTTTGTTTCTACATCTTCCCCCTCCTAGCTAACCACTCAATTGAGTTTACCAATTGGTCGTGTATCCCAAATAGTTTCTCATATAATTACAACATAGAGGGGGTCTAAAAATGGGAAGTTGGTAGTTGACACAGTGGCACCCAAGAAGGTCATTAGATGGAGGAAATGGATTCCCCCCTTTCCCCAACTAGGATCATCTTATCCTAGGCCTATTCTTCCCCTAAGTCATTCTCAATACCCTACTCCTACAGAATAGGTAGGGTCTCTAGAGCATCCAATTGCCTTGAATGTCCATGAATGGATTTAGAGAATGTAACAAGGAGAGGAGGGAAGGTAGGACTTGGTTATTGTCGAGAAGCCAATAGTCAATTTTCATTTTGAAAAATAAATTAAGACTAAGAAAATTAAAGAGAAAAATGATAATGGTTGAGAGATAAAAGATTGAATTGGAATAGAGGGAGGAAGTAAGTGCACAAAGTTGGGGGACAAAAAGTGGCCTATCCATGGACATGATTTTTCTAAAATTTCAAAAAATTGAACATCTATAAATAATTTGAGATATCTACACTCCAAATTTGAAGATGGTGTAAAAACATGAAATGTAACATTTCAAGTCTAATTTTCAAAACATTAATTTTTTTTTAAAATGGTTAAGTATAACTAGGTCAAACATCTAAAATTTGAAGAGGAAATCCTATTTTTTTCTAGAAAACATAGTAGATAGATGGTTGTGATGCACACCATTTTTTAAGTGTTTAATATTATTTGAAACCCTTTAGGGAAAATTTAGATAAAAGCTTCTATCACATCACCTATATTGTTTTTTTTTCAATTAATACTTTTTTTAATGAATTTCACAAGTAAATAAATCCTAAAAACTGACAAATAAATGGATAGTCATCTATGAGTCATGCCTAACTACCTCAAAAAAATTATTTTTTTAATGTGTATAATTATGCGTACTACGTTGCCATATAATTTGTTTTTCACTTAGATCAACGTAAGAAAAATTACATGAACATGTATAGGCATGTATGTTTGTGGCATGTAGGGGCCTAAAAAAGGCATAGTTAGAAATAAATATAGTTTGAAACCTTAAATTATTCCAAAATTTATAAGAATCATATTTTTGTAAAGAGGAGAGCATACTCATCATGATGGTATCAAGTTTTTGAATGTTCACTTTAAAATTCTTAGTGTATTTAACAATCAAAGTTGAAATTTATTGTTTATTTTCATACATATCAAAACTTGACTATACATTGACAATCCAAGCCTTTGGCTTGGGAATCCAAGCCATTATCGAGCCAAATGGTGTGGGAATTGAATTAAAATTAAAATAACACAATTATTTTAATAACGTGATTATGTTATTAACTACATTAATAATGTGATCATTCATTGGCCCTAATTGTAAACTATATGCAATTAGTATTTAGTTTAGTTGAATATGCAATTTTGGCCAACCAAGGCTCATGCCTAAATCACATGATCGATTGCATAATTTGACTAATTTACTCAATATGCACGATGACATTATGTTATAATGATAACCTAAAAACATATTTTATAGTCACAAATGGGTCCAAGTGATTCAAATTGTCCTCTATTATCTTTTCGATTGACCCTATATACCCTAAAACATGTATATACATTAAAATTTAGAAGTCCTAAACCATAAACCCTATATATTATGACCTAAATTGTAAACCATTTACTTTCTAGGTATTTACTAATTTCAATTTAGTCCCAATTAGCATCCTTTCTAGTAAGAATTTGGTTTGAACACATGGTATATCTAGTGATTAGACATTAATATATAGGTCCTTAAACCTAAACCCTATACCCTAATCTCTAATGATCCCTAAAACATAAATTGTAAGCCCTATGCCCTAATTCCCACTACATGGAACAAACATACATGCCTTACAATATAACTGATTTTATCACGAGATGTCATAAAATGCACTTTTTAAACCTATGGCTAAAACTTTTGGAGTACCAATCTAGTTGTGCATCTATTCAGTAAATTGGGGCTATTTCGAGCCCCTTTAACCTAATTAAACAAAGAGGAGGAGATATAGTTGATTATTTTAATTGAGGATGCATTTGAGGCCAATTTGAACCTTCAATAACAAGATATGATTTGGGGAAAAATAAATATATTGATCTTCTATCCTGAATTGATCTAATTAGTTAATTTGTGCAATTCCATATGTGATCTAGGCAAAATTAAGCCCCTAAACCAAATTTATGGATCAATCAATTATTTAAAATGTATGCAACATGTACATGGCATAATTGACCCTACTTTTATAAAAAATTTAAACATGAAGGTAATCAAGTCATAAATAAGTGTCACAAGTAGCTCAAATGTTCTTCAATTACCTTAGTGATTGGATCCTATATCTAATATCTTAAACCATAAATTAGCCTATACCATTTAACTTTAACCCCAAACCCTATACCATTTACATTAAACCCTAAGCCATAAACACTAAACCCCAAACCCTTTAAATTATAGACCCTATACCCTAAACCAATAAATTTATCCCCAATAAACATATTTTATATATTTATAGTAAGAATTAGGTTCAAAAGGATGAAATTGGTTAAAATTTCATCACTCATTACCATAATTGACTTTGTAGGCTCAATCCTGTGATGACGTGGGGATAATTGATCCTAAATTCACATTCTATAATCATATATATAGGTTCAAGGCTCCTAAATTTTCCCCAATTGCTTACACAATTGTATAAATATACCCTTAAACCTATACTCTAAGACCTAATCCTTAATGTTCTTAATCCCTAAACTCTAAACCAAAAATATAAACTCTTTAAACCTTAGACCAATCATTTTAGTCCAAATTAACATCATTTTTAGACTAAGAATTAAGTTCACATGGCTCAATTTGGTCTAAATCACATGACTAATTGCCCCATTTGACTAATTCACTCAATATGCATGATGACATCCAGGGTATAATGACAACCCAAAAATACATTTTATTATTAACTTATTATTATTTTTCAGGTCTTCAACATGCTCAGAGCTTCTTTCTCCAAGTATTAGGAGAAGAAAAAATGACTTAAGAAGTAATACCATGGTATTTAATGCACTTTTGAAAACATATTGGCCGACCAATTAACAAATTGAAACCACAAGTGATATGGAATTTAATTCATTTTGGAAAACATGCCCAAAAACATTTTCATGCCACACAGGTCATAAAAGTGGGCTACCTACTATTTTATTAAATGCACGTGTCATTTCAATTTGTGGGGATCCATTTCTCTTCCATCACAATGTCAATTCAAAACCATGGGCTTTAATGTTGGGAGAGACACAAGTATTAATAAATCCAAGTCATTATATGGGAAAGTTCACAGTAGCCATGTACCTTCACTTTAGACCTTAATTTTAATCCCTAATCCTAATCCAAAAACCCTATACACTAATGCCTTAATCCCCAATCTAAAATCCCTTATCTAAATTAAGTATAACATGGTCATATTAATTAATAATGTGATCATGTTATTATTAAAATAGGCAATGCTCGATCCTCATTGCCAATTGCCAACCCCAAACCTTACATCGACAATAACATGATCATTTATGTAATAGCACGATCACACTATTATCGATATGAACTAATTGATGGGTTGGATGTCCTAGGACCTTATAGAAAACATAATGAGATCATGTTATGTAATAATGCAATCATGTTATATCATGTGATCATGTTATTATTATTTTAGTGATAATCTCACTTATCAACAAATTTTTTTAGCCCAAATCAAGACTTATGTCCATAAAAACATTCTCTATGTACTTGACCCCACCTTTGAAAAGTTGTCAATTGTCCCTTCTGATGGGTTATGGATCATGTTCAAAGAGGAAGATGAAGATGTTGAATAACAAAACACTAGAGGAATTAGAATATTTAAAAGAGAAACATGATCTAGTAATGCAAAAAGTTAGTGGTAAATAAGGTACAAACCCTAATCTTGATGAGCCAAATGCTATAGATAATAAGCCAATTGATGATAATGAATAAATAAATAATGAAATTGACTATAATCAATTAAATAATGTTGAAATTGACCATAATGAAATAAATAATAATGAAATTTCCCATAATGAAATGAATAATAATGAAATTGAAAATAATAAATTAGTTAATGTTGAAAGTTCACATTCAAAGTTCCAAGTTTTTGATTTTGTTGATGATGATTCTATGTATGAGGATTCACCCCCATAAATGAATAAAATTTGATGGAAATAAATAATGATGAAATTAACCATAAAGAAAATTTCATGGAAACATATAATGAATAATTTAATGTCATCCCACCTCTAAACAATAAAAGTAATAATGGTTTTAAAACACCCTCTCAACAAATTCCACCATTACCAACACCTACAAGAATTATGCATAGAAAATAAAAGTAATTAATTGAAGTCGATGAAAATATTTTAAAACCAATTCATAACAAAATGTCTGATCACCATTCAAGAAGACTAGCTCAACAAATTTGGGATACTTTCTTTCATAATTTGAAGTATGATAGACAAAGATGTCAATTATTTATTTCATTGATAAAATTGATTAAGATGAGACTTATAATATAAACATTAGGCCTAAGAACATTTAACATGGATGATGAAAATAATGAAATTATTAAAAATCTACATGATGCATACCATACTGTAGTCCTAAGATCATGTAACAAATATTGTAATGTTGCCCGATGTATAATGATAACTTGTGCAATAAGTGCTAAAATAGTAAAAAATGATTGATTTCAAAAACAAGCCAAACACTTGATATAAATATAAAAACATTAATTAAATCAATTACAAGATGTGAAAGACTTAATGAACTTAATACTAATGAACTCTAGGCATTCTCTGGTAGACTTACATGAAAGGACAAGGCTATAGCCAATACTCTGAAAGAGTTACTTGCTCAATTTTGGAAAGAAAATATCATAGTTTTTCCCAATGCAAAAGATGTTGTGAAAAGAAGAGTTAGTTCTCATAACCATGAACCACATACAAAAAATTTAATAGATATGACTCAAACATAATTGTACTCTAAATTTTTCAAAAAACATCCACAAATATCTATTTGTTAAAGATATTTTGAGATGACAAAACCTTTTTATGAAAAAATAAATCACACACGCACCACTTGTTATTGTAGGCAACATGTTGAATTATCAATGCACTATGATGTTTTTCTCCATATTCATTGTAATTTGCACACTAACATTTTGCAAGAGTGTGCCATTGAATTTCCACCAAAATAAGCCAAGGAATTTATTCCAACTATCTTCTGCAAAAGACAAGATGGGCAATTATTTTACAATAAATCATATTTAAATGAAAATTGTAGCATTTATGGTGGATTGCCAAATTTAAAAAAAAATGTATCCATGAAGAGATTACAAGTGCAATTGGATAGGAATTAGTTTGTTTAAGAAAACATAAATTAGTGACATATCAAGTAAAAGATGGCAAAGAATCTAAAGAGTGTGAGCTTATTACAAAAATGATACCTATTTTAGAATTTTTGGTCAAATTTAGGGAGAAGATTGTTTATGACTATGCAAGGCACACACACAGGGCTAGATGGTTGGATGAACATTTCAAAATATGCAAGGATACATTCCCACTTGGTTCCATTATTTTAGTAGTTGATTTTGTAGATAATTACACATTCAAACCCCAAATAAAAGTTCAATCATAGTATTACAACTCATCACAAGTTGACATATTAGTTCATATAACATTCATGCATGCCCCTGATAGTATAGAGCAACAATGGAAAATATTAAGGGAGTACCATTTCTATATCCGTGATGATAGATGACATTGTTTAGAGTATGTGCAAGGTTGTTTTCATAAGTTCTATAAATAGTTGAGTCAAAGGAACACTACTTTCAATCAACATTACATTTGGTCAGACAATTGGACATCACAATTCAAAAATGCATGGATGTTTTATTGGTTGATCAGGATGCACATTACCATAGGTGTAGAACATATTTATAGGTTCATCAAGGTTGGCCATGGAAAAGGGGAACATGATGGTGCTAGAGCATGTGTAAAAACAGCTATTATAAGGGAGGAGTTGAAATTTGAAGAGGGTGTTCATTTGATAGATGCAAAAACTATGGTTGAATGGTGTAATGAGAACATGTGTCATGGTGATCAACCAAATATTACTATTCATAGACATTTTTGGTTAATGGAGGAAGAACACTTGGAAAAGTATGAGGATTTTATGACTCTAATGGGTTCAAGTAACCTCCACTCATTTTTTATCTCAAATGAAAGTTCTTGGACTATTCATATGAGACACTTGGCATGTTTCTATTTTGCATGTGTGGACTCTATTTGGAATGAGTATGAGTCACAAGAGTGGGTGGATGATTGGAGTTCCAAACCTTTAATTCCAATCAGCACATATCAAGTTTTAACAGCATTGTAACTTACAGATATGGCATCATCAGATGACTTTGACCATGTATCTAATCTAGTGCAACCAAGTAGAATATTTTTAATTATGTACAATTTATTCCCACTATTTATATAGCTTCATATTGTCTCTAAAAATGATTTTTTTTATGTACAGGGCATATTTTTTTTAGTTATTATAGATTGAGGATAATGAAGAAGGCATTGATTACTACTTGTGTCAGTGTGTAGATAGAAAGGAAAAATTGACTTCCCCAGTTACAAATGGAGAAAATATTGACTATCTCACTAGGTTAGTGGTAGTCACTGGAAATTATTTTTGATGATATCTTATAAAAAAAAATAGGTCAATGGTTGTTTAAAGAGTTTGAAATAGATAGGAAGATATTGCACTATTCAAATTTGATTCTTGCAACAAATATTCAATTACAAAAATATCATGGGAGGCCATTAAACAAGAAATTATGGAAAGTTTGAGAGTCAAATCATGAAGCTATTCTTGATACTATCAAGGTTAGATTAGATCCTAGTGGTTCATTTGATTTAAATATAGAGGTACGTTGAATTTTCAAATGTAGATGTAATCAATTTTACCAAATGTTTTTCTATTTATTTTCTAAGTAGTACATATATAAATTTCATTATTAATAGCTTAATAACAATTTTTTTATAGGTTAGTGGTGAAAGATAAGATTCCAATTTCACATGGTTGGAACTATTAGTAAAGAATTCTATATTCTTGAAGCTAAGAGAAGCTTAGGTTTTATGGGTATTTAAACTTAGTCTAAAAAATTGCATTTTTCTTGTATTGGGTAGGATGTTATTGAGGTTGGGATGGGTGGTGCGTTTGTCAATCAGTCCTGAAGAGAGGATAATAACTTGGTCATAGACATTATATACCCCCCAAAAATGTTGGTGGTGTCAGTTTTCACTTAGGAAGCATTGGAACCAAAGTTATGCAACCACAACTTGAACTTTGACAACATTTATTGTCAGTGTTTCCGCTCTTTGAAACAGTAGTGAAAATGCACTTCCAAGTGCATTCAAACATCATGGTGGTGTGATAACATGTAATTTTCCTATATATATGTGATCAAAGTGATAGATTCAAAGGTGGAGGTCCAAGAGGTAGAAATGCCAACTAGAGCTCGAGAAGTTGCTTGTTCACTGATAAAAACTTACATTTTTTTGACCTATCACTGCAACTTATCTAATGAATTAATCTTGAATATTCCACCTAAGTGATCTAAGTTAAAATTATAGGTCTTAATCAGTTATGTTATGGATCTAATGGTTTACAAAAATGACTTATGGTTTTCATTTTATGCATGTTTGAACTTAGGCTAAAAAATTGCATTTTTCTTGTATTGGGAAGGGTGTTCTTGAGGCTATAATGGGTGGTGGGTTTATCGATCAGGCCTAATGGGAGGATAAAACCCCATCCTAGACATTATCCCCCCTCTTAGAAATGTTGGTAGTGTCAAATTTCACTTAGGAAGTATTCGAACTAGATTTTTGTAACCATAACTTAAACTTTGATAACATTTATTGTCATTTTTTCTACTCTTTGAAATGATAGCAAAAACTCACTTCCAAATGGATTAAAACATCATGATAGTGTGATAACATGTAATTTGCATATATGAATGTGATAAAACTTATATATTCATAGGTGGAGGTTCAAGAGGTAGAAATGCTAGTTAGAGCTTGAGAAGTTGCTTGTTCACTGACAAAAACTTGCATTTTTAGACCCGTCACTACAACTTATCTAACGGATTGATCTCAAACTTTTATGCAATTTTTAAAGGGTGAATTAATAGGGATTAATTAGGTACATGAGGGATCTGATGATTCACATAAATGACTTAAAATTTTTGTTTTATGCATGTTTGAACTTAGGCTAAAAATTTGCATTTTTCTTGTATTGGGAAGGGTGTTCTTGAAGCCAAAATAAGTGGTAGGTTTGTCAATCGGGATTGACAGAAGGCCAAGAACCTAGTATTAGATTTTATCCACGCCATAGACATGTTAGTGGTGTCATTTTTCACTCAGGAAGAATCATAACTAGATTTATGTAACCACAACTTGATTTTTGACAACATTTGTTGTTAGTGTTTCCGCTCTCCGATATGGTAGTGAAAATGGACTTCTAGGTGGATTAAAACATTGTGATGGTGTGATAATATGTAATTTACCTATTTAAATGTGATAAAATTGATATATTCATAGATTGAGGTCTCAAAGGTAGATGTGCTAGTTAGATCTCGAGAAGTTGCTTATTCACTGACAAAAACTTGTATTTTTGGACCCATCACTGAAACTTGTCTAATGGATTGATCTCAAAGCTTCCACCTGAGTACTTTAGGGTGTGATTAGAGGGATTAATTAGGTATGTGAGGTATCTAATGGTTCATTAAAATGACATACAAAATTTTTATGCATTTTTGAACTTAGGCTAAAAATTTACATTTTTCTTATATTGGGAAGGGTGTTCTTGATATCAGAATGGGTGGTGGGTTTGTTGATCGGGCCTAATGGGAGGCCAATAACCTAGTCCTAGATGTTATCCACACCCCCTCTTATGTGTTAGTGGTGTCATTTTTCACTTAGGAAGAATCAAAACAAGAGTTATGCAACCACAACTTGAGCTTTGAAAACTTAAACTATAGACCAATAAACTTAATGAGTAATTTATCTATTGACCTATTGAAAGCTTTGACAACTTTGACAACTTTGATAATTTTGATAACTTTGAAAATTTTGAAAACTTTTACCTATTGACCTATTAGGTGGTATTGAGTAATTGACCTATTGGCCTATAGAACAAATAAACCTTGTCTATATCATGTTTTGGGTTAACAATCACATTGTAAAGGGAAGTAAGAGTTATTTCTTTATATTGTCAAGTATGCCATTGAATAGATATGGAATTGGAAGATGGTACCATCAGTGAAGGAGATTTTGTATCTCTTAAAAGATGCATGAGAGATTTGAAATTGAACTAATACTCCATGTTGCTATCATAAGCCTATAGGGTGCCTTGTTGTGTAGGGTGCCTTATTGTGCCTTATTGTGCCCTATATATGGAATTGAATGTTGAAATGTGTTTGATTGATTTTAATAGGTTAAGGTAGATGTGATTTGACTAGGTAAGAGCATCTATGACAAAATACTGAATCCTTGAGACCTATATCAAGTTTTGGTAAGTTTTAAACCTAAGAGGATTGCCTAGTGAGAAGATAGCGAAAGTGGGAGAGGAATTTTGTGAATGAAATGTATGAAATGAGTTAGAGAATGAATTTTAAAGGTTTTTAAGAGGTATAATGACACCAAGAAGTGTCTCTAAAGTGTGTTGGGTGAATATTTTGTCACTAGCTAATTGATGAGCAGAATAGGTCTCTTCAACCACAGCATAGGGAGATTGGTCAGCCAAGTGTGCAGGTTTACCACATCAAAAGGGGAAAAATCTCTCCTCTCATCAAGGGGAGGTTCCCTATAAATATGAGGAGCTATATACTATATATATAAGAAGAAAATAACACTTAGGGGTAGGACAACACCATCCATAGCTCTTTTTTCAGAGATGATGTACACAAATAGAGGAGAAAATCTTGGTGAAAAAACTGAAGGCACTTCTCTTCTTTCAGAAGTGGTCTTACAGTAAATAACAAGAGTTATTTCAGGTAGTGACAAGTAACTAGTAACAAGGCATAATAATCAGTAGACTGATATGTAACACAAAGTCTCCACCTCGACTGCCCAAGAGTGAAATATGAAGGACAATGAGGGCACAAATTCGTCCCAAGGTCCTTTAGACAGGAACAAGAAAAAGACAAACACACTAAAGACAATTGCAGATAGCACAAAGTCTCTCCACAATTGGATTTAGGACACCTTCCTAATTACTTCCACTAGTTCTACTTGTTAAATTAAATAAACAAGAACGCTCCTAGGAAATGGACATAAGAACAATTTCCTAAAATAACATGAACTATAACAGTACAAAGTCTGAAAATAACTTGCTTTCTCATTCAGATAAAGAAATATGATCAACAATCTGAGCTCAAAGTCTCAATAATCACCTTTCAATTTGGGCAGAGTTTTGCTTCTATAATGGAAAGATCTCCATAAAATAATAAAAGAGATTACAATATATAGCAGCCAAGAGAGACTTGGTGCTTTGTTTCATGAAATGGCCCATGCTATGCATTCAATGCCTTGAATGCATTTTTAGTTCTATCAAGAGGCCATGCTGGAATAGGGTGGATGTCTTAACTATGACATGTTGATTCATCTCAAATGTCTTCTCCTGGGTCTGGATCATCTGGTGTCTATGTAGCTGTCCATTTTGTCTTTACTCTAAGGGAGATAAATAGGTCATGTCTTCAATGTTTGCTAGTCAAAATATCTACTTTACGGACTGTTCCACCTACTAAAATAAATACTGTGTAGATATTTTGGCCTCTCCCTCTTTTTGCTGTGATTTGAACCCTCAGGCTATCTTTTCTCTTTTTTGAATCCTTTGGTTCCTCCTCTCAGCGGTTCTTCTTTTCAGCCTGAAGGTATTTGAATGCCTTCAGGTCTGTGTTTAAGCTTGCAAAGATCAACAAGCACTTTATTTCCATAAATTTGATATCCTAAGTTCTATCATCATTTGAAAGCTAATGGCTAGTTGGTTTTCCTAAATTTGATGAATGCGGGCCCGTCATCCTCCTTAGAAATTCCTTCATGTCTTTGTATTGGGAGTGCTCTGCCTTTGACATCTGTCATAGTCCGCTGCTTTGAAACTTTACCAATCTTATAGAAAATGGGCCCCACAACACTTCTTGCTTGAGCAGATTCAAAAGGGGAGTGGGAAAAGGTGGCACTTTCCACTGATCTTACGTGGTGCCTTTCGCTGTGAAATAGGTCAGGGCACTTGACAGCTTCCACTTAACTTATAGAAGCTTTAGATACCTTTTGAGAGTCATGTAGAAGATGACACTTGGTAGCTTCCATTAAGCTTTTAGAATCACTATAGAAACATTTAGGACTCATTTGGATTCACATAGATGATGACACTTGGCACACTTCACTTATTTTTAGCAACTCACCTGGGGCCCACCACAGTCCTTACTTGATAATGAAGCAAAAGGAAGAAACTGCAGATGTTGACACTTGGCAAATTTCACTAAGCTTTACAAGGGACACATGGCATGTTCTACTACTTTTTAGAAACAAGTTGTAATGTGTCTTGGTAGATGACACTTGGCAGCTTTTGTTTGACTTTGAAACTTAGACAAAACTTTAGGCAAAATGAAAAACCCACGCATTGAACCTTGGAACTGTTGAACCCGCTAATTTCAAGCATGTAGAGTCAGTAGTTTTGAATCTATAGAGTCTGTAGAAATCTAAAAAGGCTTGAATAATAAAGCATTTGAAGGCTCAAAATAATGTTTTGAGAAGGGGAGAGATAATTTTGGTCCTGCAGGACCAAAATAGTTCATATGTTGTCCCAAAAATGAGAAGTCAACTTTTGGGGACAACAACTGGCTCCAGTTGGGAAACTTCCTTTAGATGAAAACTTGGAATAGCTAAGGGGAGTAGAAACCAGAATCTCCAGTGACTTGAAGTATGCCATTGGGATATGGAGTCATGCTACCCAAAAAGAAAGGCTCCAAAAAATGAAAACAAACAACACACAATGGAAAAAAAAGCTATACAAATATACATATGTATAGGTGAACTTATCTAATACTTCAAGAATTGAAGTGCTTCAGATGCTGCCCATTGTGAGGTAGAGAAAAGGGTGTGCCATCTTGATACTTCAACAAGAAGCTATTTTCACCATTGATCTCATGGATAGTAAAAGGGCCTCTCCACAAGGAATCAAACTTTCCACGCATTCTCTTTGGTTCTCTCATCTTATCCCACAGGAGGACTTGATCTCCAATTTGGAAATCACAGTCTTTTGCTTTCTAGTCAAAGAGCTTCTTCACCAGACTTTGATGGGCCACAATTCGGTCCACCACCATAGTTCTTTGCTCATCTAGCTTAGTCAGGCACATGATCTTCTTATCAAAGGAGCTTTCATAAGTTTGATCCTCAATTGCCTTGGCCAATTTCAATGCTGGCAATTCCAAGGTGATTGGTATCTCAGTATTGAGACCATAAAGAAGTTGGAAAGGAGACATACCAATTGCCCTTTTTGGTGTAATTATATCTGCCCACAAAGCATCAACCAATGATTTATTCCATGTCCTTTGGTTGTCATCTACCAGCTTCTTGATGATAGTCACCAGATTCTTGTTGCTTGATTCAGCTTGTCCATTCTCTTATGGAAAGTAATTAGAAGAATGGGAGAGGGTAATCCCATAGTAAAAATAAAATTGAGTGATCTCTTGAAAAGTGAAACAAGCTACATTGTCAGTGACAATCTTGGTTGGGACCCCAAACCTAGAAATGATGTTCTTTTTGAGGAAACTGCACACTACTTCTGAAGTAGCATATTTGGTTGGGATAGCTTCCACCCACTTGGTGAAGTAATCTGTGGCTGTGAAGACATAGTAACATGTCTAGAACTTGAAGATGGGTTTACAGCACCAATAGAATCAATTCCCCATTGCTAAAAAGTCTCTTCTATCACCACTGGTTTGAGAGGCAGGGCAACTAACTTGGGTCTTCCAACGAATTGCTGGCATAATTCACATTTCCTTACCCACATGTACGTATCTTAAAAAAGAGTAGGCCAGTAATACTTGGTTCTAAGAATCTTGTGGGTAGTTACAGGAGCAAAAAAATGTCCTCCACAAGCCAGATTATGGAAGGACTTTAGAAGTTGGTTCTGCTGCTCTTTATCTATGCAGCAAAGGAACACTCCATCAAGGCTCTTCTTGTACAGGCTGTTGTCCCAGAGGACAAAATTGGTAGCTTTCAACTTGATAGTCCTCCTTTATTTACAAGATAGGTGAGAAAGAGACTCCCCATAAGTAAAAAAATGAGCAATACCTGAGTACCACTCATTCATGGTAGAGACAAAGGGGATTGTTGGTGTGTCTTCTTCTTTTGATTCTTCATGCTCTGTTTGTTTTGGCTTGTTATTGGAAATCAATTGGCATAGGCCTTTTCCTTACACCAGCTTCATTGGTTTGATGACTAGATCAAACTCTTGGATTTTTGCAATCCAATTGCCTCTTTTCATCCCAAACTCTTGTTGAGTTAATATGGATTTAACTATGGTATCAGGAACCAAGGCGGTAATGTGTGAATTCAGGATGTAGAAGTGGAAATGCTTCACTACCTTTACCACTACATAGGCATGCTTCTCCATATTTGAGTATTTCAACTCATGAGCTTTAAGAGGACAGCTCATGAAAGAAATGGGAGATTCCACACCTTCTTGGTTTTGCTGAACCAGAATTGCTGAAAGTGTGTGTTCGAAAGCATAACTATATATGGTAAATTCCCTATTGTAGTCTAGACAAACCAGAATTGGGGGATGGGCAATAGCTACCTTAATATCTTAGAATGCTAATTTGCCTTCTTTAGTCCAGCTGAAAGTGGTCTTTCCCTTCATCATGTTTATAATATGATGAGTCTTCTCAACAAACTTGAGAATGAACCTTCATAAGAAATTCACTTTTCTGAAGAAATAGTGAACCGCAGTCTTACTCATGGGTAGAGTAAGCTCCTGAATGAACTTGAATCTGTCTAAGTCAATCTTTATGCCTCTTTTGGACACAATGTGTTTGAGAAGTTTCCCTTTTGTTACCCCAAAAATAGACTTCTTGGGGTTTAAGGAAATTCCATTTTGGTGATAACATTCCAGCACTTATTGCAAGTAGCGCACATGATCCGAGTGATACTTAAAAAAGATAGTTAAGTCATCTAGATATACTACAATGAACTTTCCCATTTCATCCTTGAAACCAAGATCCATTTCTCTCTGAAAAGTGGTGCCAGCATTAATTAGGCCAAATGGCATTCTTCGATAGGCAAAGGTGCCCCAAGGCATGGTAAAGGCAGTCTTATGTTGGTCTGCTTCACCAACTTCAACTTGATTATATCCTAAGTAGCCATCTAGCATTGATAACATCTCTGAACCGATCACTATTTGAAGCACTTGATCCATGATGGGTAGGGGATAGTTATCCTTTAAGGATGACTGATTCAAATTCTTGAAGTCCACACAAAGGCAAATTTCACCATTCTTATTCCTCACAGGGACTATGTTTGCAATTTATGTGGAATGATAGATTGGGAAAATTATCCTGGCATTTAGCATTTTTTGTATTTTAGATAGAATAGTATCTGATATCTTCAGATTGTACTGTCTAAATTTTTGCTTGTAAGGCACTGAATCACTTTTGAGAGAAATGTCATGGCAAAGTTCTTTAGGCCTGAGTGACTTTAGATCATCATAGGAGTATGTTAGGACATCCATGTACTAGCAGAGTAGTGCAGTGAACTTGGATCTCTCCTTAAGAGTGCAGCACTTCCCAATGTTCACCATTTTGGGATCTTCCATGGTACCCAAATTTATTTGATAAAACTCCTAAGAGGAGCTTGAATCTATTTACTGTTGTTTGATGAACCTGTCATGTTTGTCAAACAACTTCTCCAAGGAAAACCAGGCCTTTTGAGATTTTATTCCCTTCAAGTTGCAAGAACTCTTCACCTGCATCTGCACTTGATTCTAGGGCTAGTTCAAGATTCTGAGGCTCACTACCTTTGAAGTGCAGCTATTCAAAGCTATCTTTTTGCTCTAAAAAAGCAATGATTTGGTTATCATTGTTAAACACCTACAAAAAATTGGCATTATCAGGTACACTTGGTCGATAGACCAGCTCAATAGTGTACTTGTCTCTTTTGAAGTCTGGGTGAGGAACCAAGAGAGTTGCTGAAATTGCCAATGCATCAGCTCTGTCATTGAATCCCCTGGGTATGGCAGAGATGTTGAAAGCATCAAAGTTTTCAATTTGGTCCTAGACTAGATTGCAGTAGTGGCACAATCTCTCATTCTTAGTTTGATATAGGTTTCTCACCTGACAAACCACCAGTTTAGCATCTCCTTTGGCATGAAGGAGTTTGATGCCTTTGTCATGAGCAGCCTTCAATCTAAGTAAGAGAGATTCATACTCAGCCGTATTGTTGGTGTTGTTGAACTGCAACTTATATGATGAAAGAAAAATATCTCCTTGAGGAGATATCAACACAATCCCAGCTCCTAAACTGGTAGGAACAGCTACCATCAAATTCTAGAATCCATATCTCATTTGATACTGATTCTTCTTCATTTAGAGGGGGAGATCCTTCCACACTTGAATTGCATTTTACCAATTCTTCTATTGTTCTAGCTGAATGTATTTCTAGGTTGACACCTTCAAGAGCTTCAAAAGGCACTTCATGGACTTCCTATGTGGATAGAAAGTAGTTACCCATGCTTGAAGACTCAAACAAAATTTGAGCTTCTGGTGCTAATGTTTGGGTGACCACATATTTTGCTTCCTTCTCAGGGAGCAATCTCTTTATAACACTTTTGACTGGGATCCTTGCTTTAGATAGGTCCATGCTCAATTCACCTCCAATGTCCTTGTGAAAATTCTGCCTAAGAATGATGCCATATGATGTTGAGGCGTCAGCCACCAGGACAGTCATTTTGATTCTTTTATCTAGGAATGATGTAAATGCAAATTGAGCGTCCTTGATTTGTCCTAGTAGTGGCACTTGCTTGTTCTCCATAGAGAAACATCTCCTAAATGTCTTGGTCAGTGTGAGACCAAGGGATTCCACCACTTTGGCAAGCACGACATTGTCTAAAGCTCTAAAATCAATGATGCAATTGTTCAGCTGATGTCCATTTATCAGCAGGGAGACATAAAATGGTTCAGTCCTCTCAAAAGCAATAGGAAGAGTAATGACAAGGTTATTTGGGATAGACATGTTCCTTGGGGGATCATGAGTCACCTTCTTAGCATCTTGTCTTGTAGGGATGGTTTGGTTCTTTACACATTAAACCAACTTGTCCAATTGCTCAGGGTTGGACTGCAAAAATTCAAATTCAGACATTTGAATTTTGGTTTTCTTTATATGATCAATAATGTCAAATGTCTAAAAAGAGCTAGGAGCAGAGGATGGGAGTTCATCCTTTTGGTTTTTAGAAGGGGAAGGATTGGACTACAAATTTGAAGTAGAAGGCGTAGGGATGTTTGGTGTACTTATCTTTCATGAAATTATCAGGTCCTTTGGCTGGAAAGGTAGAGAAGTTCCTCATTTGGCAATTGAAATTGTAGGCTGAGGTCACTACTGTCTTCTCTTTATCAGCTTGTTGGGCTGATTGATTCTTGGACCGTGTAAAAATAGCGTATGATCCTTCAGCTACTTTACCTTCACTTCTGGGTTCATCCTAAAAATTCAAGAAACCAATGTTAGAGTTGCCAACTAATTATTATTCTTTCTTCAGTGAAGAGATTAGCATCATCGTTCAGGATTTAACTCAGGCTAGAATGAGAAATCTAATTCAGCTTCAATATATCCAATCATTGAGTTGGTTGAAGGTGCTTCAATGGCAAGATTATTCCTCTAAAGGGGAGGAAGGTGATTAGTTTGCTCTTGATCCCTAGTTGCATTGCCTTGGTATGACTAATTTTGAAATGTTCTCCTTGGCATATCTCTATATGAAGGAGTAGATGACATCCCCTATGCCATTTACTTTCTAAGAGCTAGCAATTCATTTGCTAACTTATGCACCATTGGATCAATGGTTTCTAAAGGTGAGTATTCTGAAGATGAAGAGGATTTACCTCTATTTGGATCTATCCTTATCTTTCCAGCCAAGATAAGGTCATCTTCTACCTCAATCGCCAAGTCTTGAGTAGCAGCAAGGTCTATGTGACTAGCACATCTTAGAAGAAAATTCACTTTAGGCAGCTGTGAGTTGATGAAGAAGCATTTGAGGTTTTCAGGTGTTAACTAGGGAATTATAGGAATTATATTCCTCATCTTGTCAAAATTTTCTATGAAATCCCTCATATGTTCATGAGGTTCCTTCTTCATCTATGTGATCTGGGCTAGCAATGCATGCACATCTTCTGCAAGCTTGAACCTAGCTTTAAATTTAGCTTTGAGTGTGTCCCAGTCAGTCACTGATCTAACTTGTAGATGATAGAACCAATTTGTAGCAATGCCTTATAGTGTCTCCATGAATAGCCTAACTGCTATGTCTTCATACTCTACACCTATCACACCACAAGCTATGCTAAAGGCTACAATGTGTTCATCAGGGTGAACTTTCCCATCACCAAATAATTTGGAAAAATTCTTTCTTGAACTATGTGGAAGCTCGTGTAGGGGTGGAGTTAAATTTAGTGGGCCAAAAGAGTTACCCCAAGGGCCTTGAGCCATGATTTGATTATGTAAAAGTGGTATAACAAATCTGGGTGGAGTATGTATAGGCAAAGCTCTGCTAACAATAGAAAAAGAAGCTCTACCTTGTGTTGGTGACCTGGTACGGGTAGGAGGAAGACTCCTAGTTCGTTGAAGGTGAGGTTGTGGAGGAAACAAATCAAAATTGCTCTACTGTACCAACTCAAATTAGGGTCAACAACACCTTGAGCTCTCTGGTTTCTTGTATAACATGGAGTTTCCAGATTGTAGAACAAAAATGGAAAAGAGTAGGATCTACTTCAGCTTGAAGCTTGAGACTTCAAACTATGCGCTCGTCCCCAACAGAGTCACCAAAAACTATTGGGTGAATATTTTGTCACCAGCTAACTGATGAGAAAAATAGGTCTCTTCAATCATAGCATAGGGAGATTGGTCAGCCAAGTGTGCAGGTTTACCACATCAAAAGGGGACAAATCTCTCCTCTCATCAAGGGAAGATTCCCTATAAATATGAGGAGCTATATAATATATATAATCAAAAAATAACACTCAAGGGTAGGACAACACCATCTATCTCTCTTTTTTCAGAGATGATGTACACAAATAGAGGAGAAAATCTTGGTGAAAACACTGAAGGCACTTCTCTTCGTTTAGAAGTGGTCTTATAAGAAACAACAAGAGTTCTTTCAGGTAGTGACAAGTAATCGGTAACAGGGCGTAGTAACCAGTAGACTGAGATGTAGCACAAAGTCTCCACCTCAACTGCCCAAGAGTTAAATACGAAGGACAATGAGGGCACAAAGTCATCCCAAGGTCCTTTAGATAGGAATAGGAAAAAGACAAACACACTAAAGACAATTGTAGACAGCACAAAGTCTCTCCACAATTGGCTTCAAGACACCTTCCTGATTACTTCCACTAGTTCTGCTTGTTAAATTAAATAAAAAAGAACACTCCTAGGAAATGGACATAAGAACAATTTCCTAAAATAACATAAGCTATAACAGCACAAAGTCTGAAAGTAACTTGCTTTCTCATTTAGATAAAGAAATATGATCAACAATCTGAGCTCAAAGTCTTAGTAATCACCTTTCCATTTGGGTAGAGTTTTACTTCTATAATGGAAAGATCTCCATAAAACAATAAAAGAGATTACAATATATAGCAGCCAAGAGAGACTTGGTGCTTTGTTTCATGGAATGGCCCATGATATGCATTCAATGCCTTGAATGCATTTTTAGTTCTATCAGGGGGCCATGCTAGAATAGGGTGGCTGTCTTAACTATGGCGTGTCGATTCATCTCAAATGTCTTCTCCTGGGTCTGGATCATTTGGTGTCTATGCAGCTGTCCATTTTGTCTTTACTCTAAGGGAGATAAATAGGTCATGTCTTCAATGTTTGCCAGTCAAAATATCTACTTTGCGGACTGTTCCACCTATTGGAATAACTAATGTGTAGATATTTTGGCCTCTCCCTCTTTTCACTATGATTTGAGCCCTTGGGATATCTTTTCTCTTTTTTGAATCCTTTGGTTCCTCCTCTTGGCGGTTCTTCCTTTTGGCCTGAAGGGATCTGAATGCCTTCGGGTCTGCATTTAAGCCTGCAAAGATCAGCAGGCACTTTATTGCCACAAATTTGACATCTTCAGGTCTATCATCATTTGAAAGCTAATGACTAGCTGGTTGTCCTAAATTTGATGATTGTGGGCCTGTCATCCTCCTTAGCAATTCCTTCGTGTCTTTGTATTGAGAGTGCTTTACCTTTGACATCTGTCACAGTTTGCTGCTTTGAAACTTTACCAATCTTATAGAAAATGGGCCCCATAACACTTCTTGCTCGAGTAGCTTCAAAAGGGGAGTGGGGATAGGTGGCACTTTCCACTAATCTTACGTGGCACCTTTCACCATGAAATAGGTCAGGACGCTTGGCAGCTTTTGCTTAACTTATAGAACCTTTAGATACCTTTTGAGAGTCCTACAGAAGATGACACTTGGCGGCTTTTGTTGAGCTTTTAGAATCACTATAGAAACATTTGAGACTCATTTAGATTCACACAGAAAATGACACTTGGCATGCTCTGCTTACTTTTATCAACTCACCCAGGGCCCACCACAGTCCTTACTTGATAATGAATCAAAAGGAAGAAATTGCAGATGTTAACACTTGGTATCTTTTGCCAAGCTTTACAAGGGACACATGGCATGTTCCACTGCTTTTTAGAAACAAGTTGTAATGTGTCTCGATAGATGACACTTGGCAGCTTTCGCTTGACTTTGAGACTTAGACAAAACTTTAAGCAAAATGAAAAACCCGCGCGTTGAACCTTGGAACTATTGAACCTACTAATTTCAAGCTTGTAGAGTCAGTAGTTTTGAATCTGTAGAGTCCATAGAAATCTGAAAAGGCTTGAATAATAAAGGATTTGAAGGCTCAGAACAATTTTTTGAGAATGGGAGAGATAATTTTGGTTGTACAAGACCAAAATAGTTCATATGTTGTCCCAAAAATGAGAAGACAACTTTTGGGGATAACAAAGTGTAAAATAATTAGGTACAAAGAGAAGAAGGACATTAAGCCTAAGTGATAAGAGTGTCATTAGTCATTTCCACTACACATAATGAAATAAAAACTTTAATTTAAAAAAAAATGTAAGATCAGAGATATATAGAATTGAAAATAATAATTTTTTAATCCTCATTTGTGCATGTACAACATTAAATATGAGCTCTGATACATAATAATTTAGAAGATCAAAACAACATTGTACAATAACACACAATGAAATAAAAATTGAATATAAATTAGATAGGTTTCCATGATAGGCATACAACATAGGCACATACATGTCCAATTTCAATAATACATAGATTGCCATGATAGGTATACAAAAAAATACATCTACTAACATAGCATCTAATGTTGGTTTAATTTCATATGCGCATATACAATGCCAAAAATGCATCAATTGCCATATAGGCATACAAAAAAGTACATCTCATGTGTAAGACATCCTATTCATCAAATATTCTCCCTCTCTTTACCTTACTTGAAGAAGGCTCTCCCTGGGATGCCCTGCTACTAGATGGAGACCCCTCAAATGCCTTAGATTGCTCCAAAATCTAAATGCAGGTCCTACAGTCATAGCTAGATTTCATATGAGCCTATTCAAATACAATAATTATTAAAAAATTAACATAAAATACATTCAAACAATTATTTAGAAAATAATTTTAAACTAAAATAAAAAATCATTTAAACATATGCACTTACTACAAGCTAGCAATTTTGCTCAATCTATTTTTCATGCTCAATCAAGTCAATGGTAGGCTCAGTTGTTTGAATAGGCATATCAAATATGGGAGGAACATGATAAGTACCCCAATCATCATTTTACTGGGACTATTAGTTGTCATAGGACAACCCTGCATACATAATACATTTACATAAGTTATATTTTCCCCATGTACATGTGCTAAAATTATTAAAACAAGTCTATTTTTACAATTCAAAATTACAAGAACTAATATATACATCTATCAGCACCTGTGAAGATGACATTGAAATATCAATGCGTATATCTATCTCAACTCATAGAGATGGAGGAGTGTCAGTACCAGCCATCAACTATTCATGTAAACAAGGTCTCTCTTGGTTTTATATAAAGTACATCAAATCTTATATATGGAAACCAAAATGATCAATAGAATCACTTGTACATAAAATATTTGTCTATATAAGTACATGAATTCAATGACACATTATAAGAAATTAGAATACAAGCATGAACATGAAAATACACTTAGATCTGAATTGATAAGCCATTTATTGAAGTGTTAGAGTTGCAGCCTTGTGCCAAAACCAAAATTAGAGGATTAAAACTATGAAAGAGAATATATAATATACTAGTTTATTTTTTTTCAAATTGATAAATATAAATATATTTGGGTCAAGATCTTCAATTTACTCTATATTATATGTTGGACTATATCGTTTGTTGATTTATTACTTATCTAAAAATAGGGGTTTGACTTAGGTAGGACCCTTGTAACTACTTCCTTTTGGATGAATTTTCAAGATTAACTTAGAATATTTAGGGATATTTTAAATTGTGTTTTAAAGGTGGGCCTACATTTGATGGAGTAGAGTGATGAAGTATGATTAGCTAAACCTAGGATTATAGAGAAATTAATGACTAATGATTTGGGCACACTATATATAATAGGGATACACTAGATTGTGTAGGTGGGGATTGTTGTCCCATCGAGTAGATTCCTTTGAAACCTATTCACCAACTAGGATATGTCATGTAAAATATTTTAATTTTCCCATAAGTCCCTTGAGAGTGGACTATTACTTTCAAGGTTTTGATTAGGATACTAGGCTTGTCGGCTAATGGCAAGGTTGTGGCTTTGATTGAGGATTGTAATAAAGGTAAGGTTGTTAATTGAGTGTAATACTTTGGTGATGCTAATGCACATAACTTAGGTTTTAAGTATGGGTTAAAACTAGTGGGGGTGAACTGGGTAATTAACCTAACCCTCTGAAATGATATTAAATAGGGATCTTTTCCTCCCATCTGGTGGGAGACAAAGGGATATATTTCCTTTTGTATATATGGTAACCTATTATTAGGAGTATTGAGGAGAGAGTATGTAAATTTGCATGGGTCTAAGAGGTGTTAGCATATTCTTACTTGTATAGTTGGCCTAGAGGAAAATGCATGGCTATTTTAGAGTCTCAGGGAAAGACTCTCAATGACATTGTTAGGGCTAGGGGAGGTTAGGCTCCATCTAGCCAAAAAATAGTGGGAGGTACATCACCCACATAGGTATAATCAAGAGACAAAAAAGTATGGAAATCATATCCCACATCACTCATCAACATTGGGACATTATCATAGGATTATGAGTAGGATCTTTAGGGACAACCTCTAGATGGGGAAAACTTATTCCAATAGGACCTTAGGGTCACACCATTGTATCTATTTTATGAAATAGGATAAAATCATTCCATGAGTGTGATTATGAAGATAATGTTTAGCAAGAGAGATATACTAATATATTACATGGAATATCATCCACTATGGGAGCTCATGACAATGGTGACACACATCAAAGCTTGGATGGAATTACCCCCAAACTAAATAAAGTGAAAAAGGTCTTAAATTCAATGGATGAATCTTTGTTAGGGAAGCTGACAATTAGCTAATAGGTATGAAAAGGTGATTTGGGATAAGATATTTTTCAATAAATAGTATGCACATATTATTTATTTTACAAATTTTAGATGAAACAACGTTGTGTTGAGACTATCAATAAATAATTGTGAATTTAGATATGCTCATAGTCACTTGGGTGATGTTCAAGGAAAGAAAACACTACTTGTTGGATATCTACTTAAATGATCTAGAGTAAATGCATTCCATAACCTCTATAGAAATGCTGATACTAAAAATGAATATAATGCATGTTTTTTTTACCTTGCTTTAGTACATGGGAGATATGTAAATAACTTATTTTTGCATACAGGTTGTGTTATTTTTGCATTAATTCTTGAGAAGAGAAGTTACAAATTAGATGTAAAGAGAAAAACATATTTGTAAACAATTTTAGTCATAACAAATGTAAAGAGCAAAACATATATGTAAATAATTTTTACCTTTGTATAGGTAAATGGTGTCATCTTAATAGAGGTAGATGCAATTATGGATGGCCTAGCAGTTGGATCTGAATATGATGACAATGGCTGTGACAAATTAAATGTTGTAAATGTTGGATATGATAATGAAGGAACCATCACCTCCTGTGACATAAGATATGACACATATTATATTAAATTTTTTATATAAATTAATTATTAGCTTAAAATTTAAATTTGTACATATAACTTAAATTTAACATGACATTTATATAAAATGTACCTGTATTTGTGTGGTGAATGATGTCTTCATGCCAAATGTGTGTGCTAAAAACTCATCACTAATAAAAATATGATCTAAGCCATCTGAACCACTAATTCAATCATAATCATAAGGTCCCATGCACATAGATCCACATGAACTACAAAAGTGGGGTCGGGGTCAGGTATCTTATGGTGTATCTATAGCATCACTCTATGAAAGCCTATATGTATGCTAAACAAGTGTATCGATGAGTGAACTAAGAGCATGGAGAATGTCTATCTCCATGAATTTTTAAACCATAGAGGGGATCCCAAGCTCAAGAGGCTTTTGGATATGAATTTATGTAGGTTGATTAGGAACATGATGTACACCTGGTCGATCCTGCATAGATCCTTTTCCTCAGCCCTGAAACTCACTAAAATGAAAATAGTTTGGAATCCAATTGAGGACAAACTCACAGTAGAGTTTCCTAAAAAAAATATAATGGGACCTCATGGTTTTACCATGGTGGATAGTTAAATACCATCCATCATCAATCTCAAAAATTGGCTATGATTAAGCTATGTACATAGTGATGGATAGAAAAAAATTTAGTAATTATGGGAAATGGGGCATTGTTGGTTGGGTCGATGGATAGGGTGCAAATGTTGGATTTTGAAATATCCAAATTTTTGACCTAAAGGGTTGACAAATTGTCATCATAATATGCCCTAAAATTATCCTTATATGAGGTCCATCAGTCAATTTGACTCGTTATTGAGTCAATTTTACCTAATAAGGTTTGTAGGGAATCGACTAGTTGGGTGTGATGGGGGTTGGTTGAATTGGGATCCCTCATTCTATCAATTAAGTCTTAAATTTCAAGTTTGTTTCCCACAATGTTGTCAATCAAAACCTCTTGACTGCGAAGGTGGTTTTGGGGAACTGTAGGAGGGTTAGGTGGAGGGATAATAGGAACAATAGGTTTTTGTGGAGAGTTAGGAGGAGAAACAACTATAGGGTTTTGTGGAGGGTTGGGAGGGTTAGCAGGATGGGTTGTAAGAAAAAATAAACTACAATTAAAAACATGGGTTAAAGAATGAAAATTATGAAAAATTAGGGTTAAATAGGGAAGATTTTGATCACTTACCTCTCCTACATGATGGCATCATTAATTAACAGGGCTATGGGGTGAATCTAGTAACTTTTTGGCACTCTTTGGAGTCTTTTGAGCAAAACACGATCATGTAACAAGGGCAGAGCTAGGAAATACTAATGCAAAATGAATAATTTTGTGTTTGGGTTTCTCTTTTTATATTATTTTTTCACATAGGGAACACAATCATGTTATTAACATGATTGCATTATTATTATGTCAATAATATAATCACATTATGTAATAACGTGATCATGTTATGTAATAATGCAATCACATTATTGTTTAATATAACGTGATTTCATTATGGCTCAATAATCTTGAGCCTAGATTTAAGTAATGTGATCATGTTAATTAAATAACATGATCACATTATTAATTAACATGGTTGAATTATGGGTAATGACCATATAATTTTCCCCCAACTTTATGCACTAATCTGAGGATGTGTTCTCTTTAACCAAAAGAAGAAAAATGAACCCATTTGATGTGATCAACTACAAAGAAGACCCATACTCTTTTGTGGAATCTATAGGGGGAGTAATAAAGGAAATTTTATTTGGATATGATCAATATTTTGAGGCACTATAGGAAATAAATACCATACAGCTTCCAAGCAACCTCATAGATAATGTGCAAGGAGTAACTAGAAAGTTGTATGATATCATCCAATTGGTAAGGAATGCAAGGAGGGAATCATTGTCCAAGTGGGAAAATGTATGCACCCTTGATGAGAAGATGAATAAAATTTAAGTCCAACTCTATTTCTTAAGCCAAGAAGTAAGAAATAAGGCCTACAGCCACCTAAATCTGATAATTGCATGAGATGTTGGCGCAAAATTATATAGCCCATAGGAGGGATGCTTTAATTATGTTGCACTAAGAGATGTGAACCTTAGTAATGTAGCTCATCAGCTATGAGAAGCATGCTATTAAAATTTTGGTGGAAATGAGGGTTAATGATGTAATCAATCAATAATTAAAGTTAGTCCTTAGAGCCATTTTTGAATACCTTTTTTAGATTGCATCAAATAGTTTCAAGGCAAAGGTTAAGGGCATGGTGTACAAGACAGATGAGAAATTGCTACAATTGATTAAAAAAAATTTAGAAGCAGGGTGATTATCATATAAAATCTTTACATAAGGCTTGGGGATGCACAAAAAATGCATATAAATTTGATGGACAAACTTTCCCATCTTTTTAAAAGCCCCGTGTTAGACTTTGAGGCAATTGAGGTTGATTTTCAAGCAAATCATACTATATACCATTAAATTCAAGCAAATAAGCAGGCATCTTCCTCTGCAATGCCTCCTCCAACCACTTCTTCAATGATAGGACCCCTTACAGCTACAACCTCAATTATAATTTCAATGATTACAAACACGTAAGTGCCACCTCCTACAATTACTACCTCATAGAAAACTCTTCTTGAAGATTGCATGCATTTGTTGTAACCATAACTTTGTTGTAATATATTTTATCTTTAATGATTAGTCGGTTGTATTTTATGCATACATGTAAGCATGGCTTTGGCACGTGATCCATTCTAAGTCAGTAACTTTGAACCTTGTTTGAGATATGAGCCATCCCCATCCCAAGCCTATATATAAATGTAGTCTCTTCATTCCAAGGGAGGATAATTTTTGATATGAAATATAGATAAAAATATCTTTCAGGTTGTTCTATGATTTCCTATTGTATGGATGTCTATTCCATTCCTATATTTCATTGATTATGTGGTTAAATATGGCTAGTAGTTTAGTTATTTGATATATGTTATAACAATCTCAGATAGCTTATGGATAACGAGTAAAAATCTTTGAATCAAGAATATGCAATAACAATTTTAGGTTGATGAATCTTGGTAATTATCCTTACAATATGTTTGCTAAACTAATCTTGGGATTTGCATAGAAGTACCATTTTGATGAAACCTCTTAGACTATGAAATAACTAGTCGAAGGTGCTTTATGTTTATTATCTATAATCTATTATTAGGCATTGCAATTGTAACCTTATTATCAATAATTTTTAGCCAATGACATTGAGTTAATTATGTTTTATCCTTTAGACTCTTCCATTATGTTTGTAAGCTCTGTGTGCCAAAGAAACAAGATGAAAGCATTGGTTCATGGTACTTGTCATTATTTCAAAGCTAGTTTAAAATAATCCATCCTCTTTGTTTACAAATCTTCCTTCTTTCCTTACCTTTCTTCCTTTATAAAGTTTCTTAACTTATGCCCACCTTATGTTAAAAAACATCATCAATTTGCACACCTCAAATATATCTAGGATTCCCATACATATTCAAACCATTCTGTGTTAGCAACTGCTTTACTCACCGCCCTTCCACTAAAAGGTTACTATAAAATCCAAATACCCAACAAATCATGCCTTGGAGTGAATATCGATTCACCGATCCTAAAATGTTAGAGGATACCTTGTAAGGTTATTTGGTGTGTATAAAACCCACATCAATAGTATCCTTCCACCATCATGAATCCATTTATTGATTGAAATTTTGACAAGTATCATCAAAATGTCCTATCTCAAAAAACCTACCATAATGGAAAGGTAACCCCTCTTAGTCGAGGGAGACAAACAAAAATCCTTGAGTTTCATTTTGACAACAACTAGAAGGTCAATATAAATTTCCAAGCAAACTAGAATCTAAGGTAGGGTGAGCACATTTTAAGGTAGTTGTACCCACCAATAACATCTCACCCAATGGATTACCAATAGATGAGAAACATGAATTAAACCATAATTGAAGGGGAAGGTGTGGCATCTAAACCCAGATGAGCCAGGTGTTGAGTGATTCCATAATAAGGTTAAAAGACTAGAACCAAGGTTTAATAATGAAAAAATGTTGATTCCATGTCCAAAACTTATCTTGTAAAATATTATTATGGTCTTCAGTAAGATCGAACACCACGATAAGAAAACCCTTTACATAGGAATAAATACACAAACTTCCCTCCATTAATGGCCACCAAGAATTTGAATCCACTTGTGGAGAGTAGCTAGGGTAGGCCAAAATTAGTAAAACTTGTAGATAACACACCTATCCATGAACCATTCCTCATTATTAAGCACTTCCTTTAGCACATTGTCCCTAAAAGAGATTGGCATGATGGTCTTTACTTCTGCCAAAGGTTGTCTAACTAGTTTGTCTATTAAATCTTGATATATTATAATATTATATTAAGTACAAACAAAAGCTTATTTATTTGTAGTGTGAGATTTTGATTATTTCAAAATATATGACATGAAATTCATCTATGCTCATATTAAAGTACACTCTATATAAAATGTAACAATTTCAATCCAGCTAAAAATCTCAAGTAAGAATATTTTAGTATTATGATCTTATTATCACATAAAATATATAAGTATTCACACGTGTGTTTGAGAATATAATAATATTTGGCTTAGTATTCAAATTTTTGTTAATAATTTTATTAAAAAATGTATAAATCAATAACATAAAATTAATGATGAGGGTGACACCCGTGATTAAAAAAAAATAGAGGTCTCATGTCGGGGAATTACATACACTTCCCCTTCAATAAATTTTGTCCTAAAGTTTTGTGGAAATTATATATATATGAGGATAAAGGTGTATCTTGAAAGTGTATTTGAAAGAAGTATAACTTGGGTTGTATTGGTTCCATTAGATCTTCACTTGATCATCCTTGTGATACCAAAGATGAAGTGACCTCTAATTGAGAATCCTCAAGGGATCTACTTTAAGAAATTCCTCAACCATCTATAAATAATACCAATCAAACACATGTGATGGGTTAAATACATAATTTTTTAATTCAGGAAAAATGGAAAAAAACAATCATGCATCCTTTACACATTGGGTGGCAAGGCAAGTCAATAATAAATTAGGCCACATTGCTCCAAACTCTCAAATATCCCTACAAACTGTGGTGACAAATTATGTCCTCCACCAATCCATCCTGCACCACTTGATCAGCCTTGTGGTGCCAAAGATGAAGTGACCTCTAGTTGAGAATCCTCAAGGGATCTACTTTAATAAATTCCTTGTCCATCTATAGATAATACCAATCAAACACATGATGGGTTAAATACATAATTTTTTAATTCAAGAAACATGAAAAAAAATAGTCATGCGTCCTTTACACATTGGGTGGCAAGGCAAGCAATAAGCAATTAGGCCACACTGCTCCAAAATCTCAAATATCCCTACAAATTATGGTGACAAATTATGTCCTCCACCAATCCATCATGCACTCTAACACGGTTTCACTCACAAGAACACATAGTCTCCAGCCTTAAAAATCATATCAGTTTTATGTGTGTGTGTGTGTGTGTGTGTGTGTGTGTGTGTGTGTGTGTGTGTGTGTGTGCACGCGCGTGTGAATATATATGTATATATCTATGTGTATGTATATATCTACATATATGTTTTTGTGTATACGTATATATAAATATATGTGCATATATATGTATGTATATATACATACATATGATTATACACTCAAATATACATATAAGTGTGTGTGTGTGTGTGTAGACATAGACATATTACGCGCGTGCGCGCGCGCACACACACACACACATATTTGTGCATGTATGTGTACATATATTTGTGCATGTATATGTACATATATATGTGAGTGTGTGTGTGTGTGTACACGCAACACACACACACACACACATTCAAAAGAAAAATATCAGTATCTATTATCCAAATTTGGTAAACAAATACAACCATAATCAGCCATAAAATAAGCGGTGTAGTGGGAGAAGAGTCATGCCAACAAGGCATGAATGAAACATAAAATATGATTCACCTGGGAAGCACTACTACCTCAACCAGGGATCGTAACAATAGAAAACCTCCATATAGACCCAACAACCATGTCAATGGAGGGAAAACCCCAAGAAAAGGAAGTACCAAAAAAATTAGTGGTGAAAGAGATCCACCATCTCTTTAATTTTTCCCTTTTTACCTTTTTTCTTCTTTACATCCTACCATATCCCTTGTGTAGGCTCCACAATGACCATCTACATGTTTGATCTCTGAAGTCTTGTAAGTGTGTCTGAAATCATTAGTTCTAAGGTCAAAAAGATAGTAAACTCTTTATCTGAGTCTAAGTTTTCAGATTCATGTCCTCGCTTCATTCCCCCTGTTGGGTTCTTTATAGTAATATTTTGATCTTCTACTCTTGAATGCTCAGTGGGCTCAAATCCTGCAGTAGGATGATTAATATCCCCATCTTTGTTCTTCCCTAACTCTATAGTATGCTGAATGTCTTCATCCTTATCAATATTTGTAAGGAAAAACTCTTTATCTGGTGAATCCCATCTGCTAGGATTCAATGTCATCCTCTTTTTCTTGTTGGATTTTGTATAGGCCTGAGGACAAGTAGCCTGGAGATGACTTGGAATTTTACAATTTAGGCATCTAAAAGCAGTATTCTCGTAGTCTAGAACTTGTGTGTTGATTTTGTCTATGTTTGAGGATAATTCTATCTGACAGTGCTTTGCTGAGATCAATCTCCACACATATGTGTGCATATGTGCATAGCCCAACTGTTGTTCTCTCTTTGTCCATTTTAATGAAAGTACCCAGAGCATTCCCAATCTCCTTTGAAGCATATAATAAGTGTAGTGGAAGATTTGGGAGCCTAACCCATACCGACATTTTAGTAATTGATAGGGTATTTGAGTCGAATTTCGAAAACCAAGGAGTGATGTATAACCCTGCATTACCCTAGAACTAGGGACCACTTGACAGACTATGCTAGTAATCATCCTAAGCATTAGAATGGACAATGAAAAATCCTTTTGAGTAAAGGACTATCTCACAATGTCTTGTTCATGTATCATATACTCATTAGCATAAATCCGAGGTAGTAGGCCATAGACCATTAAATCTGCATATGACTACATCATTTGATAATGTGACTTGGTATTGTATCACATCATCACTTGTGATCTCCATCGATGGTACCTCGTCCGCCCGCTCCATAAGATATGCAATAGAGGGGGGAATCGGCTACTTTATGTTTGACTTTGTTACAACATTTTTTATCGCTTCCTTGTAATTTACAGGTTTAGAGGAAGATGGTTGTCCAATCCCAACAGCACCACCCCTCAAACTAGAGACTAAGAAAATGGTTGAGTCCTTCCCTATGCTGTAATTTGACAAGGGATAAATATCCAAGAGTTGTTTACCCTGATGCACCAGACAAAGAAGATTCGTTGGGATCCCTAGGGAGAGTTCGATTTTCTGCTTTAGTTCCTCCACCATTTCTATCAAATAAACCCAGATGCATTTGGTATTCCCAGAGAGGGAATGAATCATTACCTGTTTCCCTGATTTCTTTGACATTGTGCTGTTGACTGCAATATCATAGAAATAATATTTTTCAGATATTTCATCAAATAGTTGGTTGTCAGCCTCTGGGTAGTGGTTTTTTTAATGATTTAAAGCACCAAATTGATCTGCTCTCCTTTTCAATCCTTTTTTATTTGCTGTCAAATCTTTTGGAACTAGTTCATTAAAGGAGTGAATAGCCAAATCTGTAGTATCCCCAGTTTGTATCTTATTCATTGTCTATGTCTTTTTAAAAGCTCTATTGAATTTGCCCAAAATTCCTTCATGCATTTTGTCATACAGATTGTATTCATCCTTATCTACAAACCAATTGTAGACCGCAGGATTGTAGGACCAGACATGAGTGTCCTCAAGGATGGAAGAGCCCAGATGAAGGCCAACCAAAGAAAAGGCATAGCAATCGGGGAGGGAGAATATATCGATGGTGCAGGGGGCATCCATCCATGTCCAGTACACAGAGTGGAAATGTCCGTAGGGATAGCCCAACCTGACTAGCTTGAGTGTGGCAAATGGGAAGGATATGGCGAGCAGGCCATCATCAGATGGCATGGAGTCATCTGTAGGACCAAAAAGCTCAGGGAGGAGGGCATCGACCATCTAGTCATTGTTGATGAAAAAGAACTGTGTCTTCACCCATGCAATCTGTTCCGCTTCACCACAATGGATGCTTTGACACATCCCTGAGATCCATACCTTCTCGATGGAGAAAAATTGAAGATGTAAATCCACTTTAAAACGAAGCCCTACTGATGAAGAAACAACTGGTTTCTAGACGAAAACCTGCGAAATCAAGAGCTCCATTTTTCCAATCAAATTATTTTCAATATATATATAAAAGGATAGAGATGCATCTTAAAAGTATATTTGAAAGTAGTAGAACTTGGGTTATATTGGTTCTATTGGATCTTCACTTGATCAACCTCATGGTGTCAAAGATGAAGTGACTACTAGTTGAGAATCTTCAAGGGATTTAATTTAATAAAATCCTCATCCATTTATAAATAATACCAATTAAACACATGTGATGGGTCAAGTACATAATTTTTTAATTCAAAAAACATGAGTATCCTTTACACATTATGTGGCAAGGCAAGTCAGTAAGCAATCAGACCACAATGATCTAAAATCTCAAATATCCTTACAAACTATGGTGATAAATTATGTCTTCCATCAATCCATCCAATACTTTTACACAGTTTCACTCACAAGAACATAAAGTCTCCAACCTCAAAACTCATATCATTTCTATGCGAATATGTGTATACACTCACACACATACATATACACACAAACACACACACACACACACACATATAGGTTTTGCTCACAAGAACACAAAGTCTCCAACCTCAAAAATCATATTAGTTCTATGCAAATATATGTACACACACATACATACATATAAACACATATTTATACAAATGTGTGTGTGTGTGTGCACAAGCGCGCATGCGCATGCGTGCATGTATATGTATATGTATAGATATATTTGTTTGTGTGTGTGTGTGTGTGTGTGTGTGTATGCACGCACGCACGCACACACACACACACACACACACACACACACACACACACACACATTATCGATCATGTGCCTTTTGAGGCGTTGCCAAATATTCACAAAAATTTTGTCCATTTCTCTTATCATATTGGGGCCAATCAAAACATGGTCCTCTAGTTTTTTCCAACTCAATGGAGTTATTTAGTGTCATACATACAACCCTACACAGGGATCCATGTCAATTGAGATACAATAGCTATTATTGTTCACAAATTCTACCAAGGGTAGATGGTTCCTCCATTGAGATTTTTGGTCCATGGCATATGATTTCAACACGTATTATATGACTTGACTAACCTTCTCAGTCTGTCCCTTCATCTAAGGATGGTATACTATACTAAGATTAAACTTTGTACCCAAAGCTATTTAAAATTTGGCCCAAAATTAAGATGTAAACAATGAATCCCTATACAAAATGACTTTGAGTGGATCACCATGCAACCAAAAAATTTGATCCACATACAATTGGGAAATATTCTCTACCTCACAGGTGTCCTTCATTGGGGAGAAATGTGTGACCCTAGTTAGTTTATCAAAAACTATCAAATTGGTGTTGTGTCTCCACTGAGTAAGTTGAAACCCATAGACACCACAACTCATTTCCATGTAGGGATGTCAAGAGAGTACAACAATTTGGCTTGATATCTATACTCAAATTTCACTTTCTCACATTATAAGCATTATGAAGCATACCTTGCCACTTCTCATTTCATTCCATGTCAATAATACAAGTTTTTTAGACTTGCATACATTTTATTTTACGAAGGATGAGAGAATATAATGCACTATGTGATTCAAACAATATCTCATCCTTTACCTCTCCACCCCTTGGCACATATATTTTCTATTGGTATAGTAAAATTGAATCATCTTCCACTGAATAGCCACTATTCTTGGATCAACTCTTGAGTTTGTTGTATTTGTGTGCTATTGTGAATTCTTTATATTAGGTGTATTGCCTTTAAAGTTAACAAATATGTCCTCTTATATTATCTTACACTACTCATATGGAATTTAGACATGGACTTCTATTGAGTGTGTTCTTCTTCCCTTTTATGTAAGCAATGTGAAAATCATATTCAGCCAAAAAATCCATCCAACACCTTTCCCTAGAATTCAAATTTGGTTGAGTGAATAGGTGGGTCAAGTTCAGATGGTTAATTTTAAGTAAAAACTTTCATTAAATGAGTTAGTGTCTCCAAATTTTCAATGCATGAACGATTACAAGAAGTTCTAAATTGTGAGTCCTATAATTAATCTCATGGTAATTGAGCTTCCTTGACTTATTGGTAATAACTCATGCTTCATGAATTAAGACTCCACTAGAACCTTCAAGAGACACACCCATGAAAATAAGGAAATCCCTATTCATATCCAACATTACTAAAAAAGGGGTTGTTGTCAACAAATCCATGAGCTTCTAAAAAAAAAATTCACACTACTCAGTCCATATAAATTTATTTCCTGTTCTCTATAAGGATGTGATTAAGGCTTCAATCCAAGGGAAGTTCCCAATGAATCTTATATAGTACCCTAAAAGTCCCATAAAACTACTATGAAACATTCTTTTCCATTGGCCACTCCACTATGGTGTTAAACTTTTTAGATAAAACACAATGTATTTTCCAAAGATGATGTTCCCTAAGTATATCACTTCTTATTGGAAGAAGGTGAACTTAGATAGTTTCCCATAGATGTGATTTTCCCTCAAACGCTGTGAAATTTTTATTAAAAGCATCACGTGATATTCCTTAGTCTGATAACCTTAGTTTGATAATATATAAAAATATCATCAAGGAATGTGAGAATTTGTTTGTCTAGGTACTTACATGGAAGATATTGTTTAGGAGACTCAAGGACATTGTTGGTGCATTTTTTAACCCACGTGACACCACCACAAACTCTTAGTGACCATATCAAGTGTGAAATGTTGTCTCCAATATGTCACCTTCCTTAATCCATAGTTGGTGATATCTTAAACACAAATCTATCTTAGATAATACTCATGGTCCTCTCAGTTAATTGAATAAATCAATGGATATCTATTTTTAATGGTTGTTTTGTTCAATTGCCTATAATCAATGTAGTCTTTGTGAGATCCATCCTTATTCTTTACAAATATGGATGGTGCTCTCCACAGGGAAAAACTGGGTCTCACTAATCCTTTGCCCTTCAGTGCTTGAAATTGTACCCTTAATTCACATAATTATAAGGTGGTCATTCTATATGTATCCTTTAAAATAGGATCACTTCTAAGCACTAACTCTATGCAAAAATTAATATATCTCTTAGGTGGTAATCCTAGCAACACCTTAGGGAAAACATTGGAAAAATACTTCAAGATGGGAAAGTTTTTCAAATATGGTTCATCGTCATCCTCTAAGATTCGATTCTAATGACATAATATCGACATTCATTTATCATTGATCATTTAAGATGCATGGATTTGATAAACCTTAAAGTTATGGGTTTTCTGATCCCTTGGTTTTTTGTGATCTAACCATCATCATCTAAGAACTTCACATGCTTATCAAATAAATTAATCACCAATTTATGGGTCTCTAACCAATCCATTCCAAGTATTATATCATGTGACTCTGTAGTGGTGCAATAAAGTTCCACTTTTGTGATGAAATTTCCCAAACTTAAATGACAATTCCTTACCATGGAGGTTCTGGATTCTTTACACCTAAAGATCTCTACGTTGCCTAATCTCTCCAGTTTCATAATTTTTAAGCCACACCTTCACACAATTACTAGTGAAATAAAATAAATAATGGCATGCATGCACATGCGTGCGCGCACGTGCGCACACGCACACGCACACGCACACACACACACACACACACACACACACACACACACACACACACACACACACACACACACACACACACACACACACACACACACACACACACACACATGTCTTACTTTTTAAGCCACACCTTCACACAATTACTAGTGAAATAAAATAAATAATGGCATGCATGCACACACACGCACGCGCACACACACACACACACACACACACACACACACACACATGTGTGTGTGTGTGTGTGTGTGTGTGTGTGTGTGTGTGTGTGTGTGTGTGTGTGTGTGTACATTAAAAATAATATAACCAATATTACTTTCAGTTTCAGCTACAATGACTTGGTGCTCAATCTGGTGTCTATCAACATCTGCACAAATCTGATGGTTGCAACCAGCAGGTGTTGCAAGGCCAAGTTTGGAGATCTGCATGGTAAGTAAGATCGTTGATTTGTAGAGGATTGTGTATGTTTGATCTAGGTTTGCAGGTGTTGCAGAACCAAGTTGATTTGCAGGTGGCATGCAATATCAGGGAGATCACAACACAGCAAGTAGCAAGATCAGGTAGGATCTACTTGGAGTACAGTGTGTACTCGGTCTAGAGCAAGAGAGGAAGGCAAGGCAGTTCCTTCCATAAGTAAGATCATTTGGGTTGCAGGTTGTTACAGTTCATGGGAGATCTACTTGAAGTACGTTGAGTACTTGGAGTGCGTGGAGCACTCATCACCAAACTTTTAGTAGCGATCATGATATAGTGGCATATATGGACATTGTGTACATTGGCATGCATAATATGGCCCACCAAAAATAAAACACTTGATAGTGTTTGAATTATATTTCCCCTTCGTGATCATACTCTTTTTCTCACCCTACTTGTTGTCTTACAAGTTGTTAACCTTTTTATGGTTTGCCACTTGTGGAATTAGGGGATCAAATATTAGGTTGTCTTCCTCAATGTCCATATCATGGGTGATCTTGTTTGTCATTTTGTTTTTATTGGTTTTGTTGTGTTTTGTGATGGTGAAAAACACCATGTGGATAGGGAGGAAATCCCTTCTTTTATGAATGTTTTTTGGCCTGATATTGCTCCTATAACTTGGCTCTAGTGACTTCTTGTTCTACCAATATGTAACACCATCATGTGCTAATAAAAAAATAAACTATTGTTTTCTTGTTAGATAATAATAATAATAATAATAATAATAATAATAATAATAATAATAATAATAATAATAATAATAATAATAATAATAATAATAAGCTACAATGTTACGGACATTCACACACTAATATGTTTTCACACAATGATCTCAAGAAAACACCCATAACTAACCTATCAAATTAATATATATAAAATATGTATGTTATAATAGCAATACCATACACCACGTTATAATCTGATGATCTATTAATTATGGTACCATAAAATAACTATTCATCTAAGTTGCTCCAAAACTAAACCTTGCCATTAAATTTCATAACATTTGAAAACCTACAGACCTCCAATAAATTCATCAAGGTATGGCATGAGATGAAAATCCTTAATTTGGTCTTGTCATTATTTTATTTGAATAAAAAATATAGATTATCCATGCCATCGTGGTTCTCTATATCAATTAATATTACGATCGCCTGTGATCGAAATCTTAGTCGGTGTCACGGAGGACACATCAGCACTCAGATCTCACTTAACGTGCAACAAGACAACTGAGTTGTTATTCATGATAGGGGGTTCAGTTCTGAAGAGATTTACTTTGATTTTCTTATTTTTCATCCACTCAAGCCTAAAGACTTCAGGACTTTTGACCCACACTCTTCTCGAAGCGCTGCTGATTGGCCTCACTCAAAGCCATGTGGCTTAATTTCGCGGGTTCATGTATATATATGATATATCCATGCTGTGAGTGTCTGAGCTATTAATTGATTTCCACTTTTCACATTTTAAATTAGTCACAATATTTTGGGTTTGGACACAGTTAAGAGTAATGACAGATGTCGTGCATCATGACTTGTTGCGACATGTGAAAGAAATTTAGATTCCATGTGGAAATTTTTTTGCCTTTAAAGTGCTTGTATTTAAACGTGGGAGCCATCCAAGTTACGAAAAGACACCAGTCTTTAATAAGTGCTACATGACATTTTCACACAATCACATCCCCTCTAAGTTACAAAATAATTTTGCGCGGAGACTGAGGGTTACAGGGTATTAGCGTGTACAGATTGTTGCTGGTTACAGGGTGTAGGTTTTAGGAGATACATAATTATGCCTTTGTTCTGTTCTAATAACGTGAAATTTTGAAATTCGATGTTTGGTTCTATATTTAACCAAGGTTAAAGCCTGTAAGTTCCCCATCCCCCCGCCCCAAAAAAAAAATGGGACCTTTTGGAGCAGAGGGGTGATAGAGATCGTTAGAAAAATATCAGATTGATTTATATAGAGAAATAGGGAACTAGCATATAGAGATCAAGGAGATTAGTCTTGGATTTTGATTTAAGTTGGTAGAAATTTTCTGCAGATTTGATTGAGATTGTAGGAAAAATTCCAGATTGATTTTAACATAAGTTACTGGTTCGTTTTGGGTCGAGTTCGGGTTTAAAAAACTTAATTCATCGATACAATGACTTTTTTCTGCTATAAAAAAATATAGAAATTCTAACTTAATAAATAATAAATTAATAACATTATTAATAACCACATAATATGCATATTGATATTAAAAATAAAATATAAAAATAATCATAAAATACTAAGCAAATACCAAATATCCTGATAATTATAATATCATTAAACATAAATATCAAGAAATATCCTGTAATTAATTATTAAAAGTTAATAGTCATAATCCTCTTGCTCTTAATTGAAAACTAATTCCAATATATTAACGCAATCTCTATCATGTGATATGTTTTCATGGCCTCAAAACTTTGTAGTTTCTTCAGAATATTATAAGGATCTGAACCTTGTAAAGATGTGATGTAATCACATCTCAACACGTCACATTTTCCCACTCTTTCATGCTTGCAAGTCACGAATGGAATTCACTAAAAACCAAAGAATTATGGGGTTGTGAGCCAAAAGCAATAGGACGTGCCCAAATTCGAAAAGGTTAAAATGGGAGTCAATTTTAATTGACAGCCTAAGGCATTTAAAAAAATAAATCTTTCTTAAGTCTTTAAGAAAGTGAAGTTAATAAAATTCCAATTCTAAATTATTTAAAAATGTCACCTCCCTTCTCTCCAGTTAAATATATCCCAACATGGGTGGTCTCCAAAGGAACCCATATGAGTTAACAAATACAGTTAATGAATTTGTTAAAAGTCCTTCCAAATTTTAACAATCTTAAGGTATGTAAATCAATTTGTTTAAATCAAATTGTTCTTTTATAAAGTATACATGATTAATTTTATAATTATCATTCATTAAAAATATTTTTCAATTTTTATCAAAGATTATATCAAATTTAATTATAAGAGATATATATAAATTTATTCGATATGGATACCATTTAATTTTTTTTAAGATAGATCTTATTACTTTTTATGTATAATACGGGTTGGAAAAACATGATTTACATAAAACAAAAACAACCAAATATAAGTCTCTTTTCCTCTTAGCCAAGATTTCTTATTTTAGAGTGCAATGATTTATTCACATGTGAGATCAAGACTTCAATATAATTTATTTAATTTTCATAAATGAATGAGTATTTTATTTGGAAATAAGAGTCTATTGATACACTAACATTCAATAGTAGGTTCATAAAAAAAGGAAACACGTGTAACATTCTTTTTGTTAATTATCATTTTAGCATAATGACAATCTAAATTTTATTTCCCATATTCATTCAAGACATCTTTATGATTTCAATAGTGAAAACATAACTTTATAAACTATTACATTTGATTAGCATATTTACTGAATACAAATCTATTATACTTTATCCTCCTTTATTAATATTGTATAAATATAAATAATAATAATAAGGATGCATATATCATTTAGACACCTAAATTTTATTTAGTGTTGAAATTAACTAATTTTCTCTCTATTAAATTCAATTTCAAATTAACATTAATTTCCCTCCAAAGTGCATAATTGAATAATTATGCACACTTAAATATTTGTTTTAAATAAATAATTCTACAATTTTCACCTTATCCAGACATGCTACCACCTCTATCCCCCTCACTTGTTGACTCACACAACCAATTCTTCAACATTCTCAACCTCCTTGTGAGTCACCCATTGACTTGTTAACCCATTTACTTCATTATTTGTGACTCATCCAACTAACTCCCTTTTGCTCTCAACCTCTTGAGTTAGTAATCATCCTCATGGATGAGGACTTATTCTCAACTGTTGATTATTCAATTGATTTGGATAAATTAATTAATTCTCCACCATTAGATCTCTCTCCAAGAAATCTATAAATAGACAAGCAATTTGTCACTTTCATCAATCCAAACTTTATCTTAAAAAGTGCTATCAAATCAAATATAGATCAAAAGGTGAATCAAAGCATCCAAAGATCATTTGCACCAAAATGTTGTCCATTCCATTTTGCATTGGAAGAGTGAGCACCATATATTTAAAAGAGAAAATTGGATACATATTGCAATGGAGAAATCTTGAGCACTTAAAGCATAAAGTTTGTTTTTTGTTTTATTTATTTTTTATTATAACATAGTTGAATTTTAGTTTAGATTAAGATTAGTATATCTAGTTTTTCATTCATATATTTATGACACGCCTAGTGAGACCTTACCCATATCTTTTTTTATATTTTTCTCATTATCTTTTGCACTTAGATAACATTTATCTTTCAATTTTTATTGTTTATGCTTGCCTTTTTTGTTTAATCTTGCTTCTTTTAGTGATGGTATGGACTGCAGGTTGATGTCATTGGTTTTCTATGCGACTGTGTACATTTTTTTGCATAACAGTGATTTCGAAGACTTTGACAATGAAATTGTGGAACATAAAAACAAAATTGTTCTTTTTTACGTTTATTTATTTGTTTTATTTTGTTTTCCAGGATAACATTATTTTCATGCAGGATAAAAATGAAATCATTCAACATTTCATCGATTTTAGAGACTTTAACAGTGAAATCATTTGACATTTCAATGATTTTTTTAAACCTAGCAGTGAAATCTTTAAAATTATTTTCTATGTTTTCTATTTTTTTCATATTTTCAGGTAACAACAAAATTGTGTCAAACAATAGAGAAATTATATAACATTGTAGAGAAATTATTTTCTTTGTGTTTTTCTATTTTATACTCTATTTTTAAGGGCATAGAGAAATTGTGATGCATCGTAGTGAAATGGTGTTGCATCAAAGCAAAATCATCCAACTCTATAATGAAAACATTCCATACCACAGTGAAATCATTCTGTCGATTCTATTTTTTGTTTCCTTTTTATCTATGTTTTTTCCTAACGTTATTTTTTTAAATTTCATTTTTTTGACTAATTGTGTTATAGCAATTTTGTAATAGAGAGTTATTTTCCTTTGTTTTTATTGATTTTTTATAACTTTTTGTAGATAGCCTTGAAGATCAGCTGAGTTTAAACTACTAATTACTTGTTTGCAGGACACTAGCCAAAGATAAATTTCAAAAAACAAAGGAATTTAATCAAAAGTTTTTCATTTTATTATTTTTTAATAACGTGGTCAATTTCATTTAGCTTTATTTATGCTTTTAGTAATTAAATCACAATTGAATTTCTTTGGAGCAAATTTACTTTTATTTTAAGCTTCTTGTTTGTTTGAAAGATTGTGTATGCTATTTCTTTAGTGTCACATTGATGATGATACTTGAAAATTAGAAATAATCTTGTAACTTATTTGTTATCTAGTTGACCTTGTATATGCTCTTTTTTTAGCATCACATTATTGATGATATTTTTTATAAAAAAAAAGTGTCAACTCTTTATTTTTATTTTTTTAGGGGCTTTATTGACCATAGATTTCACCACCATGTAGTAGGTCAAACCTTATTTTTTGATGGGGTATATAAATCAAGACCTAACTATTTAAATTACCTAAGTGATTATGTGTTTTAAGCATATTGTGACATGAGGAGATTTTATGCTCTAATATCCAAGGTTTCAAAAGCTGACTTGAAATTTGATATTATGGATTGTTAACACACTAAGACCCCTATGACTATATTGATAACTTTAAGATAAGACCCAATAGTGTGCATTCGTATATTAATTTTTTCTATAATTTTATTCTCCCTTAGATAAGCTCGTATATACCTTAATCCTAGGATCACCTTTTTATCATTTGACTTTGGTGCATCAGTTAGTAATTAACATCAAGAAGTTACTTTCTACACACCCTCAAAACTAGACTCTAAGGGCCAAGGGAATGATAGGATCCTCCATGGTTAGTACCATGAAATACTAAGCCGCAGATGAGAGCATGGATGAGTGAGTGAAAATGGAAGGCTCAAAATTTGTTCAAGACCATCATCTTAGATTTTTTATCTTTTTATATAATTTTTTTTATTGTTTAAAATAGAAATTGTTTTTTGTTTCCTAATAATTACCACATGCTACAAAATCCTTATTTACAAACAAATTCTTTTTTTTTTTTTTTTTTAAATCATAATTTTCTCTCTCAAAAGTATTTAGTTAGCAATCAAACTTTTAGTCACTTTGGTACTTTACTTTACTAGAGTCTAATTTCAAGTCTTTTTCATTATTGAGTCTAGCCTTTCCTTAGAAACATTACCCATTGCAAGAAGTATGGTTATGTGGAATAATCCCTTGACCAATTTTGTTTCAAATCACAATCTCAATAATCCATTTTATAATCCAAAGTTTCATCCAACCAACTTTGATTCAAACACATATTTGAATCAATGTCAAATCAATCACTCAACAAATCTAAATCTAAGTTTGAATATACATTCATCCTCATCCATCCATCAATCAAATCCAAACTTGATTAGTCATTCAAGTTTTCCAAATCAACCTTTTTATAATAATCAAAATCAATCATTTGATTTTACATCTAGTTCACCCCAAAACTCAAACCTGAACTTCTTCACCAATCCATCTAGTTCCAACCGTAACATCAATCTAAATCAAACTTTTGATTCACCTTCACTGCAACTTTCAAATCTATATTTGAACCAAAATCCATTCACAAATCAAACTCCCATTCAATCCAATCCAACTACGTTCCATCTAAATCAACCTTTCAACTCCTATACCCTTCAAAATTAAACATTCCAAATTCATCAAAATCAACCATTTGGTTTTACATCCAACCCATTCCCAAACTTGAACCACACTACATCAAATTCACATTTGTTCACAAACCTAGCAGATTCAAGTCCATCAACCTTCAAAAATTGATCCTTCCAAGATCAAGTTACCTCTCTAACTAGGGAATCCCAAAACATTCCATATCAACATCACCTTACCACTAGTAAAATTATTTTTTCAAAATCAACAAAGTCTCCCTTCTACTAGTTATAGCCTTGATTCTAACATACCCTATCACACTAACAAAGAGAATCTAATTATAGCACCTCTACCATCTAGTGTCATTCCACTCCCAAAGCTACATCAACTTTAAAACTTCCAACCTATCAAAAACATTATCGTGCCTATTAAGAAAAAAATCACTCTTTTAAGGGAACTTTATGATGTATTCTTTTGAAATTTTGTTGATAAAAACTTAGTCATATTTACAAACACCAAATAATTTGAGCTAAATGCCCCAAAACCTGAGTGGTATAGACTTAACGAGTATTGTGATTATCATAAAATTGAATCCCATTCTATCAACCATTGTGCAAGACTAAAGCATTATATCTGAGAATTGATTAACAAATGGTACATCAAGGTAGATCCAAGCTTATCCACATCTAAAAACCATAGCTTAGGTATATGCCAAGATGTATTTCCTAAGCCTAATCAAGCCACACCACTTCCAAGTCAAGGTCATAGCCTTTCATCTATTTTTCAAGTTCTCATTTTTGACACATCCATTTTAAGCCAAACCATAGTCAATCAACCTACCTTTGAAAACTATGGTTTACCATTCATTTTTTATGAAGAGTCCATATTTATTAAAGAGTCCATCTTTGACAAAAAAACCTATCCTTGATCAAGATCCTATCTTTGTTCAAGATCCCATTTCTGACCAAAATCCTATCTTAGACAAAAGCTCCTTAAACCAACTTAGCCATTACCCATTGTCCAAACATTTGAATCCTTATCACCTATTGAATCTCTCATCATCCCAAAACATGCACCCCAAATGATAGAGGTACTTATAGATAAAGTAATCCATGAGCAATGAATTATTAAACTTGTCCATTTTGAAGTAAATGCTAGACCCCATAACATCAAATACAAACCATTTAAAGTCCAATGTAAATATGTTAGTGATTATTTTTGGGTTTCTAAGGTAACTTCATCCATAATCAAAATAGGATCCATTCATAGTCTCTGCAAGGACTGTGCTACCATCACTCCTTTCATCAACATCACCAATCCTACCCTCCATCTTACATGCTAGTATCCTACACCTTTTGATTAGGACCAATGATCTTAATTATAGTTAACTTCATTCCTTGATAATAAAATAATTGTATAATTCCTAGCTAGTCTCCTTCCAAAAGAGCATCAATAAACATCTACGTATTTTGAGGAACAACAAGTGTACCTCAATAAATCTTGCAATCCAAAACTAAAATCCACACCCCATAGTGAAAACCTATTTGAGGAACTATCAGATGTTCAAAATATAAATTATAGACAAAATCCAAATCATAATAGATAAAATTAAAAATATGAGTCCCTTAGTGAAAACCTCTTTGAGGCATTATTGATAATCCAAATCTAGATCCCAATCAAGAAGAATCATTTGTTGAAAACCTTTATAAGGCACCAATAGATGAGAAAATTAATGTATCCTCTACATTAGCATAGTTGAAAAATAGATCACCATCACACATTGAATATATCATTGAAGAAGCATTAAATTTCCAAATCATCCAACTTGAAATTACTCACAGTCTTGTTGAATGTGAGATTGTTGGTCCCATTCACCCTTTACGTCATGACCCATATACTCATCCCAAATATAATTCCATCCCTCCAAATATTTCATTCACTTAACATAAATCCTTCACCTAACATACTTTTTGCTTCACCTTATCTGACAGCACCCTCTCTCGTAAGGGATATGATCATATCCTTATAAAGCTGGAAGAAGCCAACTTAGAAATCAATGAAGTTACTGAAGACATATCTAGAGTACATACCTAAAATATCAATAGTGGTAAGCGTCATGCATCTCAAACCCTTTTATAACTGAGATGCCAAAAATAAAAAAATCAATTAAAAAAATAGAAAGAGAAATAAACTCTAGGCATTGACTTCATTGCAGGTCATTGATATTGATTTGGGCCTTTGAGATCTTACCACTTGGTAGCTCTGTGAGTGCCCTATGTACCTTGAAAATAGTATTGATTGCTTGAATGATATCATGCCATGTGGTAACCTCTCATTAGATCTTTGGCCCTATTGAAATGTCAACTCTTCACTTGCACTATTGGATCTTCAAAATATGCTCAAGCTTTAATCATGAGTTGTGAGCTTGACACTTATCACTTCCACATTTTTCCTAAGTTATTTTGAAATTTCCACCTTCATCTCGCATCATTGATCTCATTTACATAGATAAAATACACTCTATTAATCTCTATCTATAGGGTTTAGTTATTTGCTTTGCATACCATTTGATCTCTGACAAGGTTCCTATGATGGTAACATCTATCATCTTCTCACTCATCTCAAAGATTTGTTGAATTCTTGACCTATTATGTACCATTGATCAGAATCTGTATGCTTTATCACATACCTTCTATTGACAAAAACATGCTTGAACTTTAAATCATACCCCACAAGCTTGCAACTTATCACTTATCTATTTATCCTGAGCACTTTTGACTTTTTAGTTTTGAGCATGCACTATCAGATCATCTTTCCCTGAGTTAATGTGTACCATTCAATTATGATCCACTACATTGGACGTGATTGGCTCCAAATTAACATGAAAACAATTAAGTTAGAGTTTAAGGAATAAAAACCTTAGTATAAAGTCTTAGCCTAAGGTTTTGTTACACTAATAAATATGATAGAAGCTTTATGATAGGACTTTAAGCTAAGTTTATAACAAAGGGACCAAGCGTTATTTAGATCATATTAATGGATAAAAGGGACCAAATAAAAATTTTAGACTAAGCTTTGTTCATGTTAATAAACATGATTAAACTTTTAGTATAAAAATTAAACTAAGTCCATGGCATATTTAAATCATTCTCACATAAATTATCCCTATCAAATTTGAATTTAAATCAAAGGGCCTAAGCTGGGGTAATTGGAACAAGGGTTTTAAGATGCTCAGACATGAGTTTAACTTGGATTTAGATAGACCAAAGGCTAGTAAAGACCAAATTAACATGAAATTTTGTAACCCAAACATTGTCCATTCCAAATGAACTCCATTAGACCTGCAACCTGTATTTCTAAATTGTGAAGTTATTTGAGCATTTAGGTCAATTTGGACCCTAAACACTATCTTGGAAAAGATTCATTGAATCAAGAAAGAAACTAATCTAAATCCCTACACTAACTCCATAAATAACCTACCTCCAAGATCAAAATAAAAGTTATTTAATCTACTATATGACACTTGACCTCTAATGAACACTTGAAATAGGAAGTGGGATTAACAAATTAGGCATTTATACTTAGAAAGGGCTCAATTGCTTTAGTACAATTTTGGGCACTAACATCATAGAAAGAAAAACCCAAGCCATGCAACCCTATTATAAATAGAAAAATTGTTACCACAACACAAATCATGTAAAATGCTGATACAGACAATATGTAGATTCTCCTTTTAATTAATTAGAATGAATACAAAATAGAAATCAAAGATAACCTAATGCTCATTACCACAACCTAGAACTCTGATACTATGTTAGAATAGACCAATAGGTGATCTTCTAGTAGAGTGAGCATACAATAATTCTACAATGATGATGACCCTACTTGTATTCAAAAATATGCAAGAAGAAGATGTGCGATAATTTCTTGATGTATTAAACTATATTTCTTATCAACTATCTATTTTATAACAATAGTCTGGTGAAGAGGAATATAAAGAAGGAATATGGGGAATTGACTCACAAGAGAACTCATGTGGGACTAAGTGTAACTCATTGTGGAACTCATAGAGCTCATAGTGGTACTCAGTTGAACTCTAGTTGGAACTCTAGGTGGAACTCACCCTCTCACCCACTTAACCTCTTATCACACCTAAGTAAGTTAAAGCTACATGTGTAGGGATTATTTATTTAATAAGTAAATAGAATAATAAATATCCTACACCACTGCCCTCCTCCACCCCTTATGAGTAGCTTAGGTGAGCAAAAAAAAAAAAGATGGTCCCAACAATAAAATCAGATGAGGTACCCACGTACGATGCAACTCTCAATAAATAAAATAAAAGGAGAAAACCTCATGAAAAAAATCTCCCCTTAAAAAAGAGACAAATAAAAGAAGGTAAGACTAAAATCCCCACTCCAACAATATTTTTAAAGATATCTCAAAATTTTAAAAAGTCAACCACATGTATTTTCTTTTCATTTTACCCTAGTTTTTTTAGATGCCTCAAAATTTAAAAAAAAGTTAACTATGTGTATTTTTTTTTTCATTTTCTAAAAATATTTTAAAAAGAGCTCCAGATATATTTATTTTCTTGTTGTCAAATAATATTTCAACAAATAAATTAAACTCTTCAGTTAATTTATTGGATTCGTAAAAATTATTTTATCACTCCTTTATTTTCACATAAATTTATTAAAAATATGCACAATAATGTCATTCCGTAGGTGGCATTTAAAACTAAATAGCGATGAATAGTACTCGAGAACTCACGAGGATAATCGAACCATGAACCTTTTCTATGTACAAATTTTCTCGGCTCTAAACCCCTTTCTAGAGAAAATAAATATGGTTTTTTTTTTGGTATAAAGGACTTGGAGGGTTATATGCCAATTCCTTGGTAGCCAAAAATACTATATTATTTTTTAATTTTTTTTTTTTTAAAGATATATGTTTTTTTTTTGGAATTCTTGCTGGACATTGTAAAAATAAAATGTTGGAATTGTGGGATAGTTGTGCATGGATGAAATATTATTGGTATAAAGGATATGGAGGGTTATATACTAATTATTTAGTAGTCAAATTTTTAATATTATTTTTTAAGAAATTTTTTAGAATATATGATTTTTTTTTCAGGATTTTTGCAAAACATTGTAAAAATAGAATGTTGGAATTGTAGGATATTTGTTCGTAGATGAAGTATTATTCTTTATTTTTTGAGAATATTGTTCAAAAGTTATTTTGAAGAGTTCTCAATTATCTTGATTTATGAAGATTTTATCTTAAACAAGTTTATAAATCATCACCAACACCTAAATATAATTTTAATACGAGATTTTTCTGCAAAATAAAGTATGAATTTTTATTTATTATTAATTAAAACTCACTAAATTAAATTAAAATTAAGAAGAATATGCAATTAATGAACATCAATTCTAAAATTCCATAATTTTGAGAATTAAAAAACACATATTCATAATAAATTCTTTAAAAAATAATTATGTCATATATTTTATGAGCTCTTCAATTTATTTTTACAGTTGCACACCCACAAATTCGAATTCCCACTTTTTAAGAAGTAAAACAACACTTTAAACCTTTACCACTATTGAACCATAAACTCAACTCTTTTTTTTTTTTCTTTCAAATTTGGTGTTGAGAAGTAAAATTATTGATCAAAGCATCAATAAATGTGTGAAGGTTTTTTTAATGTTATACCTTAAACTTATTTGTTTATTATTTATTGTGACATTGAAGACGTGAGAAATAATTCTGTATTATATAAGACATGATTTAATAGTATGAATGTCTAAGAAAATATTGAAAATGGATTTATATTTATATATATTATATCTGGAAAATAATGAAAAATGGAATTAAATATAATTTATTGATGAAAGGATTACATAGTAGATTATACCATAGATTTATGTATTTCATTGCATTTGTATTACTTATTCATGCATACAGCCATTGAAATAAAAAGAGATGGAGGGCATATAAATAAGATGGAGATTTCATTTTTCCTATTCCCTACATAATAGCCATATGTGATTGGCTGATGGTGGTATTAAATGTGAGCAGCAATAAATTTTTAATTATTTTATTTTAAACCTAGAAAAGTATGATAAAGCATATGTTGTATAATAGCTAATTTAAATTAACATAATTTTAAGTGTATATGGAATATTGAACTAACACGTGAAATTTACAGAGGCATGTATACAATTAAAAAAGTTTTTAGGATTCTCTAAAAATAAGTTATAGAAACTAGGGTTATATATAATAAAATATGCTTTAGAGAAATTAAAACCTGATGTAAGGTTCTTTAAAAAATATATTTAAAATAACATAAATGATTAAAGACTCTCATTTTTATGTAGATCTAAAATTGTGTCAGAATTACCATCCTGGTAGAAGCAATCTCAATTTAAGGTGAAAAAGAGATAATGTATAAATTCATGTCCCCATGAAAAGTGGATTGAATAAATAGGAGTTATATCTCGTATAAAGTGGTCCCAGGGAATGTGAATCACACATTCAAACACATTCAATAACCAATGTCTTGGAAAGTAAACTAGTGAATAATTTAGATCAAATAAATAATTATCTATAAGTGTCTATCAATAAATTTACTAAGATGACCCATGGAATAAAGTATACAAGAGCTAAACCCAGTGTTTTGCATCTCAAATGATCCAAGCATGTAGATGTAGGTTGATTTGAAGTAGGGATTACAAAAGGTGCATCATATATGAATTTCAGCTCATGATCTAGTATATCATAGTCTAGAATCACATCAAGAGGATGTGTATTAGATTCAAGAACATATGATGTGTCAGGGGATGGACTAGTCTCAATGAAAAGAGTGTTCATAATTATTGTCAATCTTACATTGCAAGTGTACAATTATATCATATAGTGATTGAATGAAAGCATATTTGTGAGAAATTATAGAGTTTTTTTTTTTTTTTTAATTACTATTTTTTTCAATAAATTTAACCATATCCTTTGAAAGCATACATATTTCATATAATAATATCTCATTTTATTATTATAGGTCATTATCTTCCTACATGGGGTATGGATATTTTAATACGAAGCCATTACAATTAAGAAAAATAAAAATAAATTCCTTATAATTAACTTCAAACTAAAACGTATCAAAATAATATAAACCTTAAAAATACTTATATTTTATGATGGCACACAATCCACTATACCCAAAATAGAAGTGTTGCCACACATAATAATAAAATATTGAATTTTGATACAAAATCTTGATTTAAAATCTCTTACAACTACTTATAATTTCATGATGTGAGTTTTTCAAAAAAAAATGATACAAAATAATTTAACTATATAATTCCAAACAATGTGAATTAATTTTCACCTTAAAATTATAATTTACTAGGAAAAATAATGTGCATTAAAAAAAACTCAAAAATCCTTATAATATCTGGATATGACCCTGCAAGGTGACTAAATAAAAACCTTATAGGATTAATAGAAATAGAATGTGCTTTGAGAAATATGAGTTATAGACACTAATAGTGATTCTCCTCTAAAACAATTGTGTTAGAACCACGATTCAAAAAAACAAAGTCACATCTCTCTCCTTCACAAAAACAAAATTTATGGCCTTGAAAGTGTTAGGAAGGACGAGCTTCATAAACAAGTCCAGATGGCTAGGGGCAGCCCTTGAAGGCTGGAAACCGTAGCAACATAAGCACGACACCCAAACGTTGTCACATGATGTTGACTATAACCATTAGTAGTTAGGGTGGAGCATTGGTCACATGGGTAGTGAATGGTGCTAGTGATTTGTTATAGGTGCAGGCACTAACAATGATCGCATGAAGAACTAGGGTCTGAGTGGAGGGGACAAGAGGGCTTGAGTGAACAATATCGATGGTAATGGTGGTGCATGCAACGAGAGGGGAAAAAATGGGGCATAGCCAATGACCAACTAGAATAACATAGAAAAACCAACTAGATTAACATAGAAAGCCTAAGTATCCTTTAAGAATCCCTTCCAATGCATTGACAAATTCTAAAAAATTCACTACCAAAATTATACAAATTTTGAAAATTTAGGATTTTAGGAAACCTTTTAAAGTGAAAAATTTGAAAATTTATAGTTTAATACTTTTTAAAAAAATTATTGAAGGTTATACTATTTCTTAATTCTTTTTGGAGTTTTAAATTTCAAAAAAAATTGTTAAAAATTAAATCAATAATTAAAATTTTAAAAATAAATTAAATTAAAATATTGGTTTTGAAATTTTAATTTTTTTAAAAAAATTATTGAAAAAAAAAATAATAAACAATTTTAACTTAAATTAAAATATTTAAATGATTTTATTTTAAAATCCATAAAAATTGAGAGCTTAAAGATATTATTATATTGAAAAAAGTATATAGAAATACCGAAAATATGAAATAATTTTAATAATTAACAACTATCATCTATAGGGGAATAGCTCATACCATGGAGAAAATAAACTCTTGTTATCATATAAAAACTGATGTAATAACATAATTTCTAAATAAATTATTTAAAATAGACCCACTCCAATATACATATATAATGCTCTGCAAAACAAAGGAAAAATAATACAATAGAATATGTGTTGTTAAGGAAAAGATTATAGAGTAAATTACACAATAGCTTCATATGTCACATTTGAATTACTTATCTATGAATTTATCAGTTAATATATAAAAAGATAAAAAGAAAAAGACAATAGAATATGTATTGTTAAGGGAAAGATTATAGAGTAAATTACACAATAGTTTCATATGTCACATTTTTATTACTTATCCATGAATTCATCAATTAATATATAAAGAGATAAAATAATATATAATTTAAGTAAGACAAGTTTTCATTATTTTATGGGTCACATAATAAGTACATATAATTGATCTATATAAAAATGAAATATATATTTAATAACAATGACATTAAATGCTATCAACATTAAATAATCATTTTATCATATTTTAAACCTAATAAAATATGATAAAATAAATTTGATATAAGAAATGATTTAAATAAGTTAGTATTAAATGTATATAAAAATAGATGGCAAAGCATCTTCCATTATATTAGAAATAAGGAATATTGCAATGTTACATATAGGTTCTTTTAAATATTAATTGAAATTTTAGAATTAAAAAAATGTTATGAAAAGTCAAAAAATTAAAATTAGGATTGTATTTTAAATAATTTTGATGACGTAAATGTTTTTTAATCATAATTACTTAACGAAAGAACTCATTGATTTAAATATATATTTACTCATTATTATAATCTAATATATTCTTGAAATATTAAAAAAATACTGATATTTTATATAATTCAATGACTTCTTATAATACTTAAAACATTTAATTTTTAAAAAAAAAAAAAACAATCCAAAATTTATATAAAATATTATATAATTATACTCCTTACAATAAATTGACGAGTACAATTTATCTTGAGTAAACATGTCAACTCAAACAATTAAACACCGAAGCTTATTACAAGTCTTCAAGCTATAGAAAGAAAATACAGACGCACATAATCGAATTAAAAACACGTTAGATTCTGGCGGTAGTTGACGATATGCTTATACTCCTGCGGTAGCGCGAAAGAGTCTGAGCAAGCCGTAGGTTACTAACATGGCAATCCATCCTCCTATCAACACTCTCACGCTCCCTTTTATAATAGAAGAGCGCCCAAAATAAGCTCCCACTGCCCCAAACATTATGAGCGCTAAGGTCGAAACCCCTGCCAGCACGCAAACCCTAATAATATAGCCGCTTATAAAAGCGGCGGAAATTAAAGGAAACAGAGCTCCCACAGAAAAAGCGAGTGCCGACGCGCAAGCTGCCTGAATAGGGTTTGGAAGTCCCTCTCTTTCTGCACTAGAAATCACTAATGGAGACGCAGGAGGCACAGTGCTCATTCTCGCTCTAGACGAAAACGGTGAGCCTACATACGCCGGCTGTTCGAATCCGTTTACGCACTCTTTTGCTTTCATTTCTCTCTTCAGATTGGATAATTCCACGTCGCGTTGTGTATGCACAGAAACAAATTCTCCGATGGCCATGCTACAGGCCCCAGCCACCAGCGCAGCAAGGCCCGACATGACCATGGTCTTTGCGTCCGTTTTCACTGCGCCCACGCCGATCATAAGCGAGGCGGTCGTCACCAGTCCATCATTTGCTCCTAGCACGGCAGCACGAAGCCACTGCGCTCTCTGCTGGTAATCTATTTCTTTTTCTCCATCTAACTTTGGAGAAGTCGAAGAAGACATGGTGATGGCAACACTGCAATTTTGAGGCTTTGAAAGTGGCGATGATGACTCTGTTATTGCAGCTGATTTCTTCAATTCCATTGAAACAGATGGGCTAAATGCTTTCTCGTCCATTTTAACAAATCAATAATAAATGGAAATGATCAGATCAGAATGTGAAGTAAAAAAACAATGCAAGCGTGTGTTCTCCACGCTCAGATAGAACTCTTATGTAGGAGACTCAACCCTTTCCGCCACAAATAAAGGTCCGAAAGGGACTGTGACAGTAACAGGCACTATCATAAAACAGACAAGTTTTTGATCCTGTTCACACCTAACCCATTGTATCTTTTGGGTTTTATAATCTTCGTGGGATTTTATACTTTATAGAATATCTGATTCTGGCCTCATGGCGTGTGCCATGGGCGTGGCGGCACATAATTTTCCTTTATTTTAATGCGAGTGGGATTCATGATATCAAAAAACTGTTAATTTTTAATGAATTTACGAAAGCGTATGCCAAATTTGCATGGAGCATGAACTTGAAGAGCGCCATTAACTTTTTGTTAATAATTTTATGATAAGAAAGCGTGACGCCATTGGCCACTGAATATTATACCAGTATCCTTCTAACTCCAGAATTAGTAGCGGAGCAGGTGTAAACAAGAAAGCAAAGAGAATATATATATTGTATAGTATTGCTCTATCTGGCAAATGACAAAGTTTAGGGACTAGTGCTCTCGCTTTATCGCGCTCTAAAATTCGGGCATGAAACATAGCGTAATAATTTATTTTAAAGTGGATTCCAAGAGGTTTCTCAAAACGGTAGATGGAGATTATTAAGATGATGTTATGGATAAGTGAAATCAGGAAGGCACGGATCGTTTGAATACATGAAAGGTGATAATCATGTACGTGGACAAATGTTGTCAACCGTGTGTAGGAGCTAAAGAGCTAAAGTGGCAAGAAGTTTGCATCCCCTCTAGCGTGCATCATAGTCTCGATCACGTTATGTCAGATCTTGTCAACATAATTAAAGTCAAGTCACACTACATTTACTCCTCCGCTACAGCCTTAAGCTAAGCAGATTTAACACTGACTTTTGTTGTATTGGTCATTTGAATTTGTTAACTATGCTATATCCATATTATTTTTTTGATACGTGCAATGGACATTTATATATCAGTTTGACCTTCGATTCCCAATACGTAGGTGAGTTCCCCTGTTAATTTTTATATAGAATGCATAATTTCCATTATTTTGTTGAGGAAGATAATGATTTGGGAGTATTCGATTGTAATTGAAAGTGTAGAGCAACTAGTATCATATAATATACGATGCTATATTTGACCCTAATTAATGTGATTATACCTTTTTTTTCTCAGTTACATATGAGATAGAAAATATCATGTTCTATATTAATTCATGCACATTAGAAATAACACTTTATGATGTTATATTTAGTAAATAGCTTGTAAATTTAAAAGGCCACCAACATGATCTATTTTAAGTAATAGACTTGAGATGTTACACACTATAAATATATCTTAATTCTATCACTAAATTTTATTACTAATTTATCGTCATTTAATTCATCATTAATTAATCAGTTTTAATATTACAAAATTATTATATAGACACCATGATCTTATTTAATTTCACTACTCACACCCATGATTAATTAGATAATTAATCATTTTTAATTAATTAATTAATTTTTAACTAATTCTATACACACATAAGAATTATTAAAAATAAATTACTACTAATTATTTTCACCCACGTCTAACTCTGCGTCATTACTTCGTCAAATTTCTGATTAAAATGAAAAATCAATCCACTCATCAACCTATGCAATCAATAAAATCCTTGATTAATGTTTGCAATTCAAAAAATAAAATAAAACAACAATCAGTCAAATCAATTTTAAAGGAAATCAAAATATGCAAGCTTTAGATCAAATCAACTAACTCATAGATCTCATCCATTTGAACTCAAAGTTTCCAAATCCAATCAAGTTAATGTCAACCATTCATCCTCACATCCAACAATCTATCAATTTACTTTTAATCCTTAATTATTATATCAAATATATTAGATAAATCATCTAAAAAATATGAAAAATATCTATCTTAGCAATCACATAATAATTTTTCATAGATACATGCTACCAAATCTTGCATGAATCCTTGCGAAACCACAATCCATCACAAGCATGAGTAAATCCACTCAACATGAGAGATCTTAGTTTGGTAAGTGCAAGTATTGTTTTATTCCCTTATTTTCTCAATTGTAGGTTGTGTTCAATTTAGACTAGTGTAGATACTAAAATATGATTATATATAGCATCTCAAACTTTTATACTTGAAAAATACCAATCATAACTTTACCCTTTCATTTTAGACCTTCTTATTGTCAAAAGGCTTACATTTACCATCTCATGGTACCTAACTGTTTATCTTATGAAAAGACTCTATCATTATGATGATCCAAATCACTTGTACACTATAAAAATATTAAAACATGTTTTATATCCTTCACTATCAGTTACATCAAGTTTCAATAGTTTTCTACCTTGTTAGACACTTGTGTTTTGCATAGGTACACTAGTGTCCAAATTTCTTACCTAGTGTCTATACTTCAAGTGTCATATAAATTGTACATATTTTGCAACATATTGGTTGGATTTTTTATCTTATCTAACCCTTCTTTGAGATATGTTCAAAAGGAGTGGTATAAATACAAATCAAAGCCTACTTGTTATTCATCTAGTAAATACCAACCAAACATCTATTCAAGATCATCCAATCAATTACAAAATTGAGTTTTAATTCCCTATTATTTTATATTTATATGTTAGACACATGAGTATTTATACTATAGGTCTAAAACATTCAAAGAACAACCCATAAGAAGTATTTATCGAGTTACAAACTAGATCATTGCATTCCATTATATATAACATATTTCACCCTTGTGCACACATAAGTCCACAATATAGAAATAAAAAAATATGCCTGAGACCCTCCTTAGAGTATTGGATATGTAGGAATCACTCATTGAAAAAGGGTCTTTGAGGTCAACTCGAATTCATGAGTCCACTAACTCATTTTTGACAAAGTGACATAAGATAAGTTGAAATATCATTTTATGTAATTATATATACACAATCATATAATTATGTACCTATGATCTAATTATATCAGTAGAAAGGCAAAAAAATCCTCTAACAAATCCAGGCGGTCACTTCTCAATACAATGAGTATTTTTTATAGGATAGAAGCATCGATGTAAGTGTCTACAAGTCGATAGAAGTAGCTGGGCTTATAGAAATAGTATTTACATAATCTGACGATGAGACCATGATCATCAATCTAACTAAATTTCCATACCTATACATTCAAAATGTACTTTTAATATTTTTTAATTTTATAGATTCATCATATTATATAATATAAATTAATTTAATTGACCTAATTTATAATAGTTTTATTTTTCTATTTTATTAGGCTATTCTACCTCTTTAACCATCATCAAACCACATAAAAAGGGTCAAACATTTGGTGAACCCAACTTTTGTGTCTTCTCATACAAATATTAGCTTTCTCTATGGGTTTTAGCCTTCTAAGGTTTCTTCATGTTATACTTATTCATATTTTTTCTATCATTTATATGAAATCTAGGAATAGTCCTAGATTAAATGGTGTTCCTATTTAAAAACTTGAGATACCCCTTGGGCCACCTAAAATGTCACAAGCTAATACCATGTCAAATTTTGGTAATAATGAGAGTGCCAATAATGACAATGAGTAAAATAATGAAAAAAATGATATAATATGAATCTAATCATGAGGATAATGAAACACATGAAAATAATGAACATGAATAAGTATACCAAGAGAAATTTAAATCTATTACATTATTTTGAGATTATATTTATGAAAATTGTGAAGATATCCACAAGATCCTAAATACTATATTGGAAACTAAAAAAGTAAAAGGTGTTCATGAACAACCATTACTTTCTATTGAAACAAATATTGGGGATACTAGATATCCCTATCACACATCCATTCCATCAAGTGTGGAGTGTTAGAAGATAGGTGATGAGCTATTTAAATTTGATATAATTTTGGGTAGAATTTTTGGGAAAATTCATAGAAGAAGCCATCAAGCATAGGATTCGACAGTCGAAGGTTGCATAAATCAAAAACTTTGGAGGTGTGAACAGGTAGTTGATGCCTATGGAATAGACTTCACCAAAATGTCAGCTTGAATGCCAATGGAGAGCATAGAATATATCTTGGCCAATGCAAAACCATCAATCTAATCTAATAGAATGGCTTGTATGGCAAGAGACAAAGGTCAATAAAATTATTCAAACCCTCAAATCTATAAAAATACCTTATCAACCAATATAAGAGGATAATTAACCATAAATGAAACACTCATATCTATAAGTTACATCTCAACAATTTTCATTAGAATATGAAATAGCTTACTCAGTATTTTAAAATAAAAACAACATCAATGTTTGTTACTAGTACCCACTCTGATACCATGAAAGAATTGGCCACTAATTTATAACTCATAGGATGAACACACAAGAAGAAGTTTATTTTTAATGAATGACTATGTATTCAAAATTGAACAAGAATTATTGCATTGGTTGATCAAATTGATTATAATAGCTTTAGAAAAGTTACATATATAGGTGAAATATAGGCATGACCTAACATCCTCATGCATGTGAGATCGTCTTTTTTAATGAACTAATAAAACCTAAGCAAGATAAATAACATGTGTAGGGAAAAACTATTAAATGGAATAAAAACTACACTAATAATTTAAATATCTCAAAATTAATGCTAAAATCATTCCATATGACCTTTGAAAAAATGTAAAAATTTACCAACTACAAACAAAAATGCATAAAAATAAAAAAAATTGTATCAATTATTAACTATTTCCACATAGCATCTCAAACACATGATTACATAACTTATATTAACAAAAATTATTTTCACCTAGCGCCTAACGATCAAACATTTCCATATCTCTTTTATATAAATTATGGTGTTAACAAACACAATGCTAGAATGTTATCTATTTTTATAAGAAATAATATCATCATTCATGCAATCGATAAAAACTAGAATGTATTTGAAGCAAGAAAAACATATCATCCTTCATGCATGCTTCTTCCTATTATAGTATTTACACCTAAGATTTTAGTCAAAATTTATACTATAAGTTAATATATCAAGGATGAATTAGTCAATGGCTCATATTTAAATATTTAAAGCACACACAATTATAAATAATACAGACATACTATGGATCAAATTAATTGATCCATGTATTGGAAATCACCAATCTAAAAAAGTAGCTCACTTATATTGTAACTCCATTGAACTTGATGGGACACCAATTTTACATGTTGCCAAGCCTATATAAAATAAATGTAACAAACATTCTTGAACAATTTGTAAATAATCTCTAATATTTACAACTTGCATGTGCACTAACAATACACATATCACAAAGCCTGACAATTGAGGACCTTACATTTGACCCTTTCAAAGTGACATGTCGTGGTTTATCATATACAAGATTATCATGTTTACAACATATTGAGTCATTGTATTTATTGGATCCATTAACAATGAAAAAAATCAAGATAAAATAAAATATAATAACATATATGTTACACCTACAAATAAATACAAAATGGAAACTAGAAAAAAATTCAAAATATATAAATGCAAATTATCATACTCTTGTATCATCTTTGAATACAAGAAAATTTCAAACCCACATGCAATATGTGCTCAATGACCATGACATGATGCATTCTGACATATTATATTTGTAAGAGATACATATTATAAATATCACATTTGATAATTTATTTCAATATTTCAACTATGTTTCAATTTTTCATGTTCATGCAATCATCCTTTGCATAAAAACACATTTTTATTTGTGAAACAATGTAATGCAATACAATAGAAGCAACATCAAAGCAATATTGGCAACTATTATTAATAATAACCATGAAATCATAACAATGAATGTATATGCATTACCAAACACTATTATTTTTGACATCATATCTATTATTAAGGATGCATTAGTAGAAAAAAATAAAATACACAATACATATATTATAGGCGATTTCAATATTGACTTTGGAAAGCAAAATAAAAATGTGCAAATACTTTAACACCACATGACAAATTATAATATGCATTTTTTAGTGCAAAGGTAAAATACATTATCAACACCAATTATTGAACACATATGGTCGAAGATAGAATTACAAAAACATCACATTTTAAAACTAGATTGTTACTAGAGTTATTATGACATTCTTTGCTTGGCTATACGTAACGGACATGCAAAATAATACAGTTTGGAAATATCAAATAGATGATACATAATGTACATTTACTAATTATTTAATAATGTTTTATGTATAAAAATATATTTTCGTGTGCTAAAACTTTTTACAACCAAAATGAAAAGGACATTCTAAAGCATAAAATATAATCAAACACTAAAAACTAAAGCAAAAACGTATGGACTAACGAAATTACAAATTTTCAAATTTCATGTCATTTTATATCTATAAACATTTACATTGTACTTGTCTTTAAGGAAAATAATAACCTCTTTTTATTTGACATTAATCGATGATTTTAATAGTCATAAAAATGGATATGTGTACAAAGGAGATGTCTTTATTTTTTACAAAACAATGTTATAAAAATAATAAAATGAATAATTTCTATGTGCTAGTTTGATAGATGAAAAGAAGAAATGAATTTTTTTTTTGATAATTATGGGGTTATATTAATGGGCTCCCATCACCAAAAACCAAGTAGCAACAAATACAATTGACCAAAAACATCCAAAACTAGTAAAAACTAGCACAATAGGATAAACTGAGCCTACTCAAGAAAACCAAACAACTAACCACTAAGAACCGATAGAAACAGAGACCAAAAACCAACGACCAAAAACAACAACCATTATAAACTTAAACTTTACCCAGGGTAGCTTCTTCCTCTGAATCTAATATGTAAACCCTTTTAAATTCCTTTTCTCCTTTCCTTTAAACCTCCACCATTATCTCAAAGCTATTTTTTGATTTTTCAGTCATGCTCAAAAATGCAACACCACCTGTAAAAAGACCCAAATGACATGAAGCACCTAGGAGGAAGGTTGCAGACATTTCATCTAAAATCTTATTCCATCAAGGTGGTGTTGCAACTTCCTTCTGCAAAACCCCTTTCACAAATTTTTTTATAGCCACCACTCTATTTTTAGCATGCTAACATTCATGTAACTTCTCTATTCTAGAATTTAGCTCTAAAGGTGTGCTATAATAGGAAAAGTAATATACTACCCCTCCTTCAACTGAGGCTCCACAACCTTCTATTTTAGTTACTCCATAAAATCTACCAACACCATGAAATGAATTTCCAATTCCTAAAACATCGACCATGAGATAACACCAAAGCCATCCCTTCCTAAAAAGGGGAGACTGGACAAAGGAGAAAGATCACAAAGCATAATATTTTCAACCAACCCCACCTGAGCTTTCAGACACATGTAGAAAATTGTCACTTGTGCCACCACTTTAGCATCATAAATCAATGCTGTCAAATTTGAAGCAAAAACCACCACAATCTATGAGTTCACATGAGAGCTGACACTCTGCATCAAAAACTTGAGCCCAAGAACTTCAGATATGGCTTCTAGGAGATCCTCTAATGGGAGCCAGAAGATGTGAAATAAATGGGCCCTCACAATTTTTCCCTCAAAGGCCATTTCACGCACCTTACTCCTCTCTAAGAGACATGGATTTTCCATGGAAATCATAATAACATATTCCATCCTACCAACTATCAACCACCACACCTTAATCACCACTTGGGAGCCACAAACATAAAATAACACACATACCTCTACCTGCATAAATCCCATCAAGAAAAAAGATGAAAAAACATGTGAGCCTCAGGGCCTTCACTTACCACATGTAATCTCTAATAATACCACACCCTTCCTTGAATGTTCATGAATGTCATCTATGGGAAGTTGAGTCCTTTCGCATGAGGGGATGTCATTTCATCATTAACTAAATATCTTGAAAGAAGGCCACCACTATGAAATACTTATTAATCCAAAAGGCTAAATTAAATAAGACAAGATAAACACAAATTATAAACCCACCAAGACATAAAAACCCCACATCTTTATCCAAAATCGATTAGAGAAATACTAGGAAAATCCTCCCACATTTTTTTGATATTATCCATCCTACTTAATTCCTCTTGATCAATACCATAGTTTGCCAAGAAATCAGCAGTCGAGTTCACCTCACAAAAACAATGTTTGCACTCCCATTCTGAGAGAAGTTCAAGATTTCCCCAAGTGTTTGTCAATATATTCTCAAGTTGTCACACTTTTGTCTCTTTCTTTTTTAATGCTCAGATCATAACTCAGGAATCCCCTTCTATAATCAACTTCAAGATTCTACATTGGATAACCATGTCTATACCTAAAGCTAGTGCTTGTTCTTCAGCTTCATTATTCATACCATCTTGAAGTTTTCTTGATATTTCTCAAATTAAAGAACCACAAAAATCCATTATAACATAACCTACTCCCAAAGCTCTAGGATTACCCTGAGAGACACCATCAAAGTTCATCTTAAACCAACCACCCAAAGGAGGAATCCAATTTAACTTGTTTTTTTAATCATTCTTACCGATTGTGATTGACCCATTAATGGGGGGAATAGAAATCAAATCCTATTTATCCACCATCACCATATCCCACCTAGATAACAAACCTTTCCTCCTACACACTAGAGTGAAGATGACTTCTAAAATTGAAATCTCAATTTCTTGTATCACTCTAGAGACCTCTTTCTCTTGATTTTTAAAAATGTGCTTATTTCTTTATTTCAACACAAACTAGATTACAATGGTCAAGCTAACTTTTCATAAACCATGGAGAGTATTTTTTCAGTCACCTAATGATCATGAAGAGAAGGCATCCTTTAGATTAGGGGGCCAAGCCCAAGCTAACTCCTAGCTTTCACAAAGCCAAGTCTAGCAACAATTCACAAAGGGACACAAAAAAAGTAGAAGACTAGCATTTTCCTCATTGTTATTGTAGAGAAGACACCTAGAAGGTCCCAAAAATCCCATCTTTATAAATTTGTCATGTGTAAGAATCTGATCCTGAAGCTACCAACCACATGAAGGCACTAGCTTTTTGTAAACCACTTTTCTCCCAACACAAAAAATGTGCACTGAACATCCACTCATCTGTCTCCTCAGCCATCTGATAACCAAGATTGCCCTTGTAATGCCCTGATTTCAATCCAATCTAATGTAATGAATCCTCCTTCTCATTCAGAAAAAACTTTCCTCATCTTAAGATTATTCTCAAGCATCACCACTTGATCTTTCAAAAAAATTCCAACCCCAAGACCTTAGGCTTGATATAAGCATTGGGTTCAAATAATTTGCTACAGAGGAACCCCAAGCCATGGAAAGGATATGCTTTACATCCCCAAACAATTGGTTTTCAGTAAGAAGTTTATGCCCATTCCAAGAATCCTCCCAAAATTTGGCACTTTTTACCATTATTAATGATCCAAGAGATATGATCTGAGATAACGTTTATACACCTAAGGATGAAGTTCTAAACTTGAGATCCTTTGGGTGGATCTACCATCAAAATGGTGCTCAAATAATCTTCCCAATCAATATATTTAATTTGAATAACCCTAACCCAAAGAGCCTCTAAGGAATTTAACATACTCCAGATTAATTTAACTCCTAAAGCTTGATTCTACAATTCCAAGTTCTTAATACCAGCACCCCCCTTTTTTCAAAACTACACACCTTTTCCCACTTCATTAGTGGGATTTTATTCTTAACCTAAACTCCTTTCCAAATAAAGTCTTTCATAATTTTATTTAGCTACTTGAAGATTCTAACAGGGGGTTGTAGAACCGAGAAACAATAAGTAGGTAAAGTACTGAGAATAAATTTAATAAGGGTGATACAACTAGCTAGGGAAAGCCACTTACCTTGCCAGGAGACCAAATGCTTTTTGAAAGCTTGAACCAAATGAGACTAATGAAAGGTTAAATAAGCTCCAAAAAAACAAAGGCACACCCAAGTATTTTGAAGGAAATTTACCAATATTAAAACCCAACACTAGAGAAATTATGTGCTAAATTTATTCTAAGTAGTTGATAAATAAAATCTAAGATTTTCATATATTCACCATTTGCCTAGAAGCCTCCTCATAATTAGAGAGGATTTAATTGAAGTTTTGTGCCTCCCTAACTGAGGCTTGTCCAAACAAAAAAGTGTCATCCATAAATTTTTGATGCATCAAATTCTCCAAACCATTGGCCACTTGAACACCTCTGATTAAAGAGGCTCCTTTAGCCACCAACACTGCTCTAACTAAATCTTCTGCCAAAAGGATGAATAGGAAAGGATATAGTGGATCACCTTTCTAAAGACCTTTGGAAGCCTGGAAAAAACCTGTCGCACTACCATTAACTAGGATAGAGAATTTTGGGCTTAAAATATAGCTAAAAATCCAGTTACACCAAACTTTATTGAAACCAAACTTCTCCAAAACTTTAAGCAAAAAATGTGAATTCACCCTATCATAGGCTTTGTTAATGTTGAGCTTTAAAATCATCCTTTATGATGTGACATTTTAAGAGAGTGAATAATTTCATGAGTAACTATAATCCCCTCTTGAATATTCCTTCATGGGACAAAGCCCGCTTATTACTCAGAGATTAAGAACAACATGATCTTTTGAAGCCTGAGATCCATAGCCTTTGAAATAATTTTATACAACATGTTGCACAAGGAAATAGGCCTAAAATCCCCAAAATTTTCCTAAGTTTTGCCTTTTGGAAAGAGAGAAACAAAGGTGACATTCAGAACAGGCAAGAATTTATATTTTCTCCTTAATTCTTCAACCATCTGTAAAACATCTTCACCCACTATTTCCCAAAAGGACTATAAAAAATACGTAAAAAACCCATCTGGGCCAGAAGGCTTATCTTTTACCATAGATAAAATAGCATTTATGACTTATTGGAGAGAAAATGGAGCCAACAATTTCTCATTCTACTCCACAATCACCAAATAAGGAATGTGAGACAAGTTAGCCTCTTGAGCTTTTAAATCTAAAAAGATAGCTCCATTAAGAAGATCCATGAAAAAAATAACTACTTCCTTCCTAATACTTTCCAAAATGGTAACTCGTTCACCCTCAATGTGTGCGATATGTGTACAATTTCTCTTCATCTTGACCGATTGGTGAAATAAAATGGAATTTCTATCCATGTATTTAAGCCAAACATTTCTATATTTCTCTCTTCAAAACATTTCTTCTCAGAGCAACGGTTCCTCATATTGTGCAAGCAACATCTTTTCCAGTTTATAGGACACTTGGTATATACCCTTTTGAAAGATATCTCTATTCGAATTCTCCAAATCAACTTCAACTCTCACTTTTTCTTGAAAAATGTGTTTGAAATAATTAAGGTTCTAATGTCAAAGTCTCCCTTTTATGTACTATAATTTCTAGGAATTACAAAACATGGAAGACTTGGATGGAACCAAACATTCTTTCCAATAGCGCTCAACTAGCCCAAAAAGAGACTTATCTCGCAACCACATTTTCTCCCATTTGAATGGAAAACAAAAAGGGGGAACATCTTTATTAATAATAAGGGAAATGGGGAGATTATCCGATCTAGTAAAGGCAAGAATTGAAGAGTCCATCAGTGAATCTTGGATAAACAATGAATTAGAAATCACAAATATGTTCAAATGTTCTAGAATATTTTGATCACCAATTCTTCTATTACTCCAAGTGAAGAACCCACCTTGTGGTAGTAGATAAATAAGATCATTACCTTTTAAGAAGTCTCTAAATTCAAACCCTCGGATGCTTTAAATACTTTTCCACTAAGCTTTTTTAACTGATTTAGAATAGAATTGAAATAGCTACCAAAAAAAAACTTTTCCAAAGTGACGTTAGAACACATCTCTGAAAGCTCTCCCCAAAACTTCCTATTTTCCTACAAATTGATGGGGTCATACACATTGCCTAGAAATAGATACAAATCCATTCTCAGATAAATAATACTAAAAAATTGCCAATGGGAACCTACTATAATCAGATACACCTTCACTCTCGTAGGAAGCCAAAGGATAGCCAAACCTCCAAATGCCCTTGCCACTTCCACAAAAATATCATTCCAAACCTTCCAACCACCTTGCTCAAAAAACTTCTTATCACCATTACTCAACTTGGTTTCTTACAACAACAGAACATCCCATTGTTCCACAACTAAAAGATGTTTAACCAAATGTCATTTGTTAGGAGCATTGATGCCCCTAACATTCCACAATATAACCTTCATAAATCCTGTGGAAGGAATTTCACCTCCCGCTTCTCAGGTCTAAATTTTTTTTAGCATTTCTTGTCTACCACATGAAACATCCTCAACTACCTGATCATGCTTATTTTTCTTCCCTCTCCTAGGGCCCAGACCACAATCCGGCTTAGCTCTAGACATATTCAACTTAGCAATGGATAAATTTTCTCTAAAATTTAATTCCTCCTCAAAATTTGTATCAACCTCCTCTAAATCACTTTGTATAGCTTCAATCATAGGATTTTCCTCTAGATAGGGGCCTTCCAAAACCAGTGAAACATTCTCTTTATTTAGATTACTTCCCTCATTATAGATGTTATTTTTAATAACTAGAGATTGTTCTATTATGAAATCACACCCTTTGATCATCATATTGGGGGATAAGAAAATTGGTTTACCAAGTCTCTCCAGAAGTGCCACCATTTCTAGAATGTTTAGTTGATTAGAAGAAGGTAAGGCTTCCATCACTTGTTTAGGTGAAGAAGAACAAGGGGATTTCTCCAACAAGGGTGTAGATGAAGAAGGGTTTTTTAAGACCACTTGTGTCCTGCCTAAACCACCTTTCTCTATCTCTTGTGTCTCACCTTTTTTTTTACAAAAATCTAACCTTACAATTAGGATTACTAGAAAAATCAGGCCTATCTCTGATATCCTAAGAATAAGAAGAAAAAATGGGCTTAAAGACCTCACTAGGGCAAAACTTTTGGATATGTCTCATCTTTCTACAGTTGTAGCATCTGAAGGGAAAAATCTCTATATCCACTAGTTGATTCTAGACTCAACCATGAGATCTAATTATAATGTTATCTGGAATAGGTTCAGATAGGTTGACTAAAACCCTAACCCTAGAAAAAGTAGCTAAACAACCCTTTAATTTTGGATCAATTTCCATACATGATCCCAAGAGATTACCTAGTGCTTTCAAACATTCTTTGCTCCAATATTCCACTAGGAGATTATAAAGGCAAATCCAGAGGGCCACCAATTCTGGGTGGAAGGTCATGGCATCAAAGTTGGGTTTCTAGGGTTGGAACCACAACCCTACACCATTCAAGGACCAATATGTTTTATTTAACACCTTATCTCAACTCCTTTGATCTGGGAAAACCACCGTAAAAAAACTTTTGGGTAAAAATTTTATTTCTAGATTCTCCCCCCAGTTCTCAAAAAGCCAAGTTTATATTTCTTCAATCACCGACCATCTCCCTGCAAACCTTCCTATGAGAGTTTGAGCCTCTAGGAGAGAGATCTCTTGAGTGAGTTCCATATTCTCCCATGCTATTTCTTTATTTGCCCCCACTTTTAGCGCTAACCAGCTGGAATCTTCCTGACCCCTTCTACTTCCTCCAGGTACCCCAAGATCCTCCTACTGGGAGCACATATCTCTAGAGAGAGGACACGCACCATCTTGGAAAGGTAAATCTCCAAGCAGGGTCTCTTTCGTTTGAGCTACCTTTAGTTTTTCTTCCTTTGAACAAAACTCCTCCCCATTTTCTTCTGTCGACCCTGATGAAAAACCAATCCATTTATCCATTAACTAAAAATCTTGCTTTATCACCTACACACCAGCTCAAGATTTGCATCAACCCAAACCCACCTGGAAGGATTGGGATTCTGGTTTTTTCTTCATTTTTTTTATTCATTCTATATACATATTTTTCATTTTTGCATTCTATTTTACTATTCAATTAGTTAATCAAAAGTTTGGGTATAGGCATTTTTATAACCGGAATGCCCAAACCAATAGTGAATAGTATCCCTAGCCATGGACTGTGGAATGCCTTGTCGCATTAAACATAGGTTTTAATCCACTTGCTGATCTCCGTCACATTGAACACTGAGCTGATTAGCCCATTACATGTAGATACTTTTTAAGAAAGTATGCATACCTTAACCTCTACCGGATTAGAACACGTGACCTCCCTTTTAAAAACACATGTTCTTCACCATTAGGCAAACTCAGGTGCACTAAAAGAAGAAATGAAAATTAATCTTAATGTAAGTAACAAATTTATTCAAATGCATGAACATAATCAAGCAACTAAGCCTATGCAACTAGTACAATTATTGTAATTATAACATCTGCCACAAAAAAATTGGCATGCAACTAATTTTAAAAATAAAATATGGAAATAATAAAGATGAAACATCAAAGACAAGATTCATCTTTGCATACACTTCACACTTGTACATCTATTTTTTAAATTAAAAAAAAGCTATTTATTTTTGCTAGTTTTCCAGCTTTATTTATTTTGAACTTTAGAGCTTTATTTTTGCTAATTTAACTCTAGAATTAGTAGCAGAGCAGCTGTAAACAAGAAAGCAACGAGAATATATATATTGTATAGTATTGCTCTACCAGGCAAATGACAAAGTTTAGGGACTAGTCCTCTTGCTTTATCGCGCTCTAAAATTGGGGCATGAAACATGGCGTAATAATTTATTTTAAAGCGGATCCCAAGTGGTTTCTGAAAACGGTAGATTGAGATTATTAAGATGATGTTATGGATAAGTGAAATCAGGAAGGCACGGATCGTTTCAATACATGAACGGTGGTAATCCATGTACGTGCACAAATGTTGTCAACCGTGTGTAGGAGCTAAAGAGCTAAATTGGCAAGAAGTTTGCGTCCCCTCTAGCAACATAGTCTCGATCACGTTATATCAGATCCTGTCAACATAATTAAAGCCAAGTCACTACATTTACTCCTTGGCTAGAGCCTTAAGCCTGGTAGATTTAACACTATTACTTTTGTTGTTTTGGTCATTTGAATTTGTTAACTATGATATATCCCTATCAATTGATATTATGTTTTTGATACGTGCAATGGACATTTATATATCAGTTTGACCTTCGATTCTCGATAAGTGAGTGGGTTCCCCGGTTAATTTCTATGTAGAATGCATAATTTGCATTGTTTTGTTAAGGAAGAGAATGATTTGGGAGTATTCAGGAGTAATCACAGGTGTTAGAGCAATTAGTATCAATGTAATATACTATTTCATATTTGACATTAATCAATGTGATTATGTATTTTTTCGTAATTACATGTGAGATAGAAAATATCATGCTCTATATTTATTTATATATACTAAAAATAATACTTTATGATGTTATATTTAGTGGATAGGTTGTACATTTAAAAGGCCAATGAACATTACCTATTGCAAGTAATAGACTTGAGATGTTACATACTATAGATATATCCTAATTCTACCATCCTAATTTTATTATTAATTTATCATCATTCAATTGATCGTTAATTAATCAGCTCTTAATATTACAAAACTATCATATCGATCAATTAATTACACCATTAGTTAAATAATTTCTAGCTAATTTCATGCACACATAATAATTATTAAAAATAAATAAATACTAATTATTTTCACCCATGTCTAACTCCATGTCATTACTTTGTCAACTTTTCGATCAAAATGAAAAATCAATCCACTCATCAATCTATGCAATCAGTAAAATCCTATATTTAAGTTTGCACATCAAAAATTAAAATAAACCATCAATCAATCAAATCAATTTTAAATAAAATCAAAGTATGCAAGTTTTAGATCAAATCAACTAACTCATTGATCTCATCCATTCAAACTCAAAATTTTCAAATCCAATCAAGTTAATCTCAACCATTCATCCTCACATCCAAAAATATGTAAATTTACCTTTAATCCTTAATTATTATATCAAATAAATTAGAGAAATCATCTAATAAAAATAAAAAATCTCTATCATCTTAGAAATCATGTAATAATTCTTCACAGGTACATGCTACCAAAATCTTACACGAATCCTTGAGACACCACAATCTATCACAATCACAAACAAATCCACTCAACACGAGAGATCTTAGTTTGGTAAGTGCAAGTACTATTTTGCTCCCTTATTTGCTCAATTGAATGTTTTGTTCAATTTAGACTAGTGTAGATACTAAAATGTCATTATATATAGCATCTCAATCTTATACACTTGACCAATATCAATCAAAATTTTACCCTTTGATTCTAGACCTTCTTATTGTCAAAAGGCTCACATTCGCCATCTCATTGTACCTAACTACTTAACCTATCAAAATACCCTATCATTATGATGATCTAAATCACTTGTACACTACAAAAAGTTTAAACATGATTTATATCCTTTACTATCAGTTACATACAGGATTCAATAGTTTTTTACCTTGGTAGACACTTGCATTTTACATAGATACACTAGCATCAATGCTAGTGTCCAAATTCCTTACCTAGAGTTTGTACTTCAAGTGTCATAAATTACAAATATTTTACCACATATTGGTTGGATTATTTTTCTTATCTAACCCTTGTGTGAGATATGTTCAAAAGGAGTGGTATAAATACAAATCAAAGCCTACTTGTTATTCATCTAGCAAATACCAAGCAAGCACATATTCAAGATCATTCAATCAATTACAAAATTGAGTTATACTACCTTATTTTTTCCTATTTATATATCAAATATAGGATCAATCATATTACAAGTCTAAAACATTCAAAGAACAACCCATGAGAAGTATCTGTCAAGTTACAAAGTAGATCATTGCATTCCTTTATATATAGCATATTTCACCCTTGTACACACACAAGTCCACACTATAGAGATAAACTAAATATGTGTGAGGCCATACTTGGAGTATTGATTATGTAGGTAGAGCTCATTAAAAAAAATTTCATTGAGGTCAACTTGACTTTATGAGCCCACTAATTCATTTTTGGTAAGGTGACATACACAAAGATGAATAACTAGAATTTTATATATACACAATCATACAGTCAAGTGCCTGTGATCTATTTATATCAATAGAAAGTTGAAATAAAACTCTAACAAGTCCAAGTAGTCACTTCTCAATATAATAAGTATTCTTTATAAGATAGAAGCATCAATGTAGGTGTCCATAGGTCGATGGAAGTGTCTAGGCATCTAGAAATATTATTTATAGGATTCGATGATGAGATCATAATCATCAATCTAAATATTTCCATACCTAACATTGTACTTTTCATATTTTATAATTTTATAGATAATTTAATTGACCTAATTTATAATAGTTTTATTCATCCAGTTTATTAGGCTATTTTATCCCTTGAACCCTCATCAAACCACATAAAAAGGATTAAACAATTGGTGAACTTGACCTCTATGTCTTCTCATGCAAATTTTAGCTTGATCTAGGGTTTTTAGCCTTCTAAGGTTTCATTTTTTTGTAATTATTCATATTTTTTCTATCATTTATATGAAACCTAGGCATAGTCCTTGATTAGATGGTGTTCCTATTTAAAAATATGAGATACCCCTTAGGCCATCTAAAATCTCTCAAGCTCATACTATGTCAAAGTATGGTACTAATGAGAGTACCAATAATAATAATGAATAAAATAATAAAAAAAACTTATAGAATTTGAATCTGATCATGAGGATAATGAAATACATGAAAATAATGAACATGAACAAGTAGATCAAGAGAAATTTATATCTAATGCATTATTTTTAGATCACATTCATGAAAATCTTGAAGTTCTCCACTAGATCTTTAATACTATATTGGAAACTCAAAAAGTAAAAGGTGTTAGTGAACAACCATTGCTCTCTATTGATATAAATATTGGGGTTACTAGATATTCCTAATAGACATCCGTTCTATCAAGCGTAGATTGGTAGAAGATGGGATGAGCTATTTAAATTTGATACAACTATGGGTAGAGTGTTTGGGTGACTTCATAGAATAAGACATCAAGCATAGGAGTTGATAGTCAAGGGTGGAGTGTTTGGGTGATACAACTATTGGTAGAGTGTTTGGGTGACTTCACAAAATAAGACATCAAGGTGTGAACAGAGGGTTGATAACTGTAGAACAGAATTCACCAAAATGTCAACTTAAATCCCAATGGAAAACATGGAATTTATCTTGAGAAATGCAAAATCATCAATCTGATCTAATAGAATGGCTTGTATGGCTAGATATAAAGGTCAATGAAATGATTCAAAACCCTTAAATATACAAAAATACCTTATATGTCTAATATAAAATGTAGATATATACAAATTCCAATGAAAATGTTGATGCTATACAATAATTAGAGGATAATTAACTTTAGATGGAACACTCAAATCTGTAATTTACCTCTCAACAATTTTTTTTATAATACAAAATAATTTACACATAATTTTAAAATAATAATAATAAAAATATTTGTTACTAGTACCCGCTTTGATACCCTGATAGAATTGGCCACTAATAATTCACTAAGATGAGCACACAAGAAGAAGTTTGTTTGTAATGAATGACCCTGTATTCAAAATTAAACAAGAATGATTACATTGGTTGATCAAACTGACTATTTAGCTTTAATAAAGGTACATATATAGGTAGAATATATGCATGACCCAACATCCTCATGTATGTGATATTATCTTCTCCAATGACCTAATCAAACCTAAGCAAGATAAATAATATGTGTAGGAAAAAACTATTAAATGGAATAAAAACCTACACTAATAATTTAAATATCCAAAAATAAACGATGCAATTATTTCATATGACCTCTAGGAAAAAATGTAAAAATTTACCAACTACAAACAACAATGTGGGAAAAAAAAACTCTGTATCAATTCTTAACTATGTCCACACAGTATCTCAAACACATGATTACATAACCTATATTAACAAAAATTATTTGCACATAGAACCTAATAATCCAACATTTCCATATCTCTTTTATAGAAATTATGATGCTAACAAACACAATGCTAGAATGCTGTCTATTATTCTAAAAAATAATATCATCATTCATGCAATCAATGAAAAATAAAATGTATATGAAGTGACATAATCATATCATCATGCATGCATGCTTCTTCCTATTATAGTATTGAAACCTAATGATTTAGTCAAAATATATGCTATAATTTAATATATCAAAGATGGGCTAGTCAATGGCTCATATAGAATATTTAAAGCATGCATGATTTCAAATGATATAGACATATTATGAATCAAAGTAAATGATTTAAGTATTTGACATTAACAATCTAAAAAATTAGCTCACTTATATTGTAACTCCATTGAACTTGATTGGACACCAATTTTACGTGTTGTTAAGCCTATAAAAAATAAATGCAACAAACATTCTTAAATAATTTGAAAACAATTTATAATACAACTTGCATGTACAGTAAAAATACACATATCACAATGCCTGATAATTGAGGACCTTGCATTTGACCCTTCCAAAGTGACATGTCATGGTTTATCATACACAACATTATCATGTATATAACACATTGAGTGGTTGTACTTATTGGATCCATTAACAATGAAAAAAATAAAGATAAAATAAAAGATAACAACGTATATGTTATACCTTAAAAAAATACAAAATGGAAACAAGAAAAAAATTCAAAAAATATAATTGCAAGTTATCATACTCTTGTCTCATATTTGAATACAATAAGCTTGCAATCCCACATGCAAGATGTGCTCAATGACCATGACAATCAATGCACTCTGACATATTACGTTTGGAAGAGATAAATATTGTAAATATCACATCAAATAATTTATTTTAATATTTCAACTATGTTTCGATGTTTCATGTTCATGTAATCATCATTTGCATAAAAAAGACAGATTTCTATTTGTGAAACAATGCAATTCAATACAAGATAAGCAACACCAAAGTAATATTGACAACTATTATTAATAATAACTATGAAATCACAATAATGAATGTATATTCATTACCAAACATTATTTTTGACATCATATCTATTATTGATGATGCATTAGTAGACCAAAAAAATACACATTGATACATATATACTAGGTGATTTCAACACTGACATTGGAAAGCAAAATAAAAATGCATAAATACTTGAACACCACATGACAAATCATAATATGCATTTTTTAGTGCAAAGGTAAAATATGTTATCAACACCAATTATTAAACACATGTGGTCAAAGATATAAATACAAGAACATCACATTTTAAAACTAGATTTTTATTAGAGTTATCATGACATTATCTACTTGGCTATATGTAATGCACATGTAGAACAATGTAATTTAGAAATATGAAATTGATATCATAAGGTACATTTATTAATTATTTAATAATATTTTGCATTAAAAAATATATATTTTCATGTACTAAGACATTATTTTATTTCATTTTATTTCTAATTTCATTAAATCATTACAACCAACATGAAAAGGACATTCCAGGGCATAAAATATAATCAAACACTAAAAACTAAAGCAAAAAGGTATGGACTAATGAAATTATAGTTTTTTAAATTTCATGTCATTTCATACCTATAAACATTTACATTATAATTCTCTTTAAATAAAATAATAACTTATTTTTCTTTGACATTAATCAATGATCATAATAATCACAAAGTTGGACATGTGTGTGAAGGAGATGTCCTTGTTGTCTAAAAAATAATGTTATAAAAACAACAAAAAAAATCAACTACTACGTGCTAATTTGATAGATGAAAAAGAGAAATTAAAATCATGCTTAATGTAAGTAACAACCTTATTCAAAAGTATTAACATAATCAAGTAACTAATAAGCTCCATTAAAGCCTATGCAACTAGTACAATTGTTGTAATTGTAACATCTGCCAAAAAATGGCATGCAACTAATTTTGGAAATAAAATATGGAAGTAATGAAGATGGCACATCAAAGACAAGTTTCTATCTTTGAATACACTTCACACTTGTACATCTATTTTTAAAATAAAATATAAACTATTTATTTTTTGTTATTTTCCATCTTTATCTATTTTGAACTTTTGAGCCTTTGTTTCTTGAAATTGAACAAAAATTACAAGACAAATAATTTCCAATGTTATTTTTACAAATAATTAGTCAAATAAAATGGCCTCAATATATATTTGAAGACTACTCAATCAACATTCATCACACCATTGAAAGTCAAAAAGTCACTTGAAGACTTGACTGCATTGTTAATGCAAGAATAAAGGTATGTTATTTAAAATTTCTAACTACAAATATTAGATGATCATATATATGCATAGCTAGAGAATGCTAAAGTTGTGATGTTTCTTCAACACAGTGAAAGCTTGTTATTTAAAAAAATTTAAAAGCATTACCTTTGAACTTTCATCTTACAAATTACACTTTACTTTTGTTCCATTTTTAGGTGCAGACTATTCACAACATTTGTTTTGTTCTTTCACATCCATTCATTAGAAAAAATAGATATTTCCTTTCTATATTACCTAATAAATCATATATTTTAAGTTATAGAATTAATTTTTTAAAACAAGTTAATTAATCTTCCTACTTCATTATTTGACTAAGTCACTATTCATTCTCATGTAACCAACTTTTATACTTTTTGGTTTTCCCATCCTTTCTTTTATCAAATTTTCATTCCAAACTTCTATTTACATTTCATCTTAAAGTAAAATATATATCCAAATAAACATTACATATTATTTTCCATGTTATTTTTTAATATTTTCCAATGGATTCCTTATAAGTGGAAGGCAAATTAGCAATTAAAAATATATATTCTAAGCCATTTCAACTAACTTGAAACAAATATAGTTTTTTAATTGAATCTTTGCAACCACTGCAAGGGACAATTGTTCATTGTCCATCATCTCACAAATAAATTTCCTATGCTTATTGTTATTATCTAACTTTAAATTTAAAAAATATAAAAAATACCACTATACAATGCATTATTTTGGGCCTACCATTGAAAATAATACTCACTGCATTGACAAAAAATTCACACAATGACTATATGATAGATAAAGTTACCACTATCTATCTACTTTAAAGATTTTCACTACAAGTAAAATTTAATCTTAACCAAGAAAAATTCATTTTACACACTAACATAACAAACAATAACTAAGGTATATATCATGCACTTTTAAAATTCAAACAACACACTTCTAACTAGTTTTTACTCCTTATTTTATTTTACAAGAATAAAGACCTCTTTCATATATACAAAGAAGATGGTTGACTAATTCATGAAAATATAGTAAGTCTATTGTATATCTTGGAGTGCCATGTCACATTTTTCTTATGTTTTTCTTTTATTAATATTATTCATCTCAAAAAAAGGAGTTTTTATGTTTAAATTAAACTATGTAAATTCCTTAAGTTTTTTATTTAATTCTGTGTCAATGACTTGTATAGATTTTTACTGAACTTCGATATTTATGATACTTTGTTTCAAATTCTAAAAAAAAAAATCCTTTGCTTTTGAGCAATTGTCTGTTGTCATGCACCTATTTAGTATCATATGTAACTTTTCTGCAAAACTACCATTTCCATGGGCATTGACTTTTATGCGCTTGCTAACTAGGATGAAAACAATATGTCATTGCTTAAGTTTATGTCAGTGACTTGTATATATTTTCATTAAACTTCAATAGTTATGATACTTTGTTTCATATTCTCATTATTTTTTTCCTTTGCTTTTGTGCAATTTTCTATCATCACGCACCTATTTAACGTCATATCTAATTTTTCTACAAAGCTGCCATTTCCATGGGCATTGACTTTTACACACTTGATAACTAGGATGAAAATGGTATGTCACTACTTTCTTATTGAACTCATAAAATTGTTTCATATCTAACTATCATTTTTACATAAATAAGAAAGTTTTTTACTAAAGTACGTGCCTTTTTTTTACATGCACGTACACTACATTGATGAATTTTGTCTTAACAATTCTATTTCATTCTCATAGCCATCTCTTATTGGTGAAGTCACATTTTGTCACACTCTTGTACCAAACAATAATGTGCATCTACAAGAACCTCGTATTTGTCATTTCATTCTCCATATTTGAGAATCCACTTGGGGTTTTGGCTTAGTTGAGAGATTTGACTTGTTCCTTGATTTATGCATGGAAACTCTCCCACTCATGTATTACATAAAAAAACATTTCTTATAATTTAAAGCATTTTCTCCTGTATTCCCAGAAATGAGAAACAAGAAACCACAACTGTAACAAAAATACAATTAAAAATGACTATGAAAAAATTGCAAGTAATATATATATAAGAAATATATATATATTTCTTTCTTTTTATATATATATATACTTAAGGTATAAAAATAATATTATATAAAAATATAACATATTATTATATAATTGTTTTATTACATCATCTTCTATCATTTTGGTTATTTAAAAAACCAAGAAACCTAAACTTGTCCAAAAATTACAATGGAATATGTTATCGATTAAACTTGATCCTTATATTTCTTTTTTAGTTGTGAGGGTGTAATTTATAATTTTCTAATCATTGCTATTCAGGAATAAAATATTTCACATCCAGCACAAGTGCAAGTTACAAGAGAAGCTTAAGCGTGCGATCGGATTTCAAATGGATGGCTATCGTGTATGAGCATAAATATTGTCCATTGAATTTGATGGTGACAATGCTGAAAACCCTTAGGTGCAGAATTCCCCAGAATTTTGAGTGAATAGATAGGGATATTGCAGTAGGCACGTGGGTGGCATGCGTTGAGATTCGTTTCACTGTTATTAAAGCTGATTCCAGTTTCCAACAAAATCTAAGAACTACGAAATAATAAATATTAATCAAACACTTGAAAATCCCTGTTCATCGACCAGAAACGTTGCGAGAAATATGGAAACATTACTCAGCCGAGGAAAATGTGACGGAGCCTGCAGAAACGGTGGTTCGCATTGTCATTTGCATTTCTTCCATTTTAACGTGCAACATTTCCCATTCATTGCGTTTCTGGCAACATAGATTTTCACAGACTCAATTTGTTTGTTTTTTTTCTGGTAATATAGATTCTCAGACTCAATTTTTTTTTAAAAAAAATTAAGAGTATTCTCGATTTCAATTGGGACACTGTGACTCCGCTCAACAACTTTCATTGAAACGAGCAGAGGTGAAACTAATCCTCTGAAAACTGCTAATGAAACTTACATGCACCGAACAACCTTAAAAATCTGAATGATGAAAATCACACAGAGTCAATTTATTACCAGTCCTACAACACTAAAACTAATTGAACTTATGTTTTGATTTGAAATTTTAACCTTTTGATAAACAAATGCCATCCTCCAATCATTACCACAATTTTTCTTTGATATTTATATGTTTAATTACAATCATCATACAAGTTATTCAACATTTAAAAACTTCCAATAGACATAAACTAGCTACAGGATTTTAATATATCGAAACGGAATGATCTCAACTACAGATCCTATTCTATAATACTTTGCTTGTAAGCATGACATTCTTATTGTCTATGGCACTATTTTCAGATTTTTAAATATATTCTCTGACAAGCATCCAATATCCTACGTACATTTGCAGTTCATTTCTAGCATTCAATAAATAATTCTTTTAATTTCTAACATTCCTTAATACTCCCGATTACATTTGCAGTTCATTTCTAACATTCAATAATAATTGACTATTTTAATTTTTAACATTCCCAAATACTCATTTGTTAGCATATAGAATATAACCTATAATGTTGTTAATGGTTTAGCCAACAAACGCGAATCCTGCCTTGAAGGCTGTGCATGCTCTACTTGTCTTTTCTGCCATAATTATTATAAGACCAGTGTCCATCAGAAAAACACTTGTGAGAACTTATTTTAAGAATTCATTTAGCAATTTTGTTTCTATTCTATTTTATGGGTCGAAATAATTGTAAATGCCACAGACTCAATTTGTTTGCTATAATATAGCCCTGATGATGTTGACAGTTTAACGAACAGGGAACACCAGTCTTGAATGTTGAGCATGCTCAGATTGTCCTTTTTGTGGCTTGATTATCCCACAGACTCAATCCCATTTACTATAATGGAAAGTTGAAGGCAGAAAAGTCAAGTATACAAATTGAAAAGAGTATAACGTTATACCCCCGCTTGACTGCAACAAATATCCTTCCACCAGTTTCAGAAATATCTGGAAAAATAATGATTCCAATAAGGTGGTTCCCAGATCTATGAGGACTCTCAGTTCTAGAGTTGATGGCGCAAGAGATGCAGGCACAGCAGTTGAAGGCAAACTTTTAGCTGGCTTCTCCACACGCAAAGATGGGTTCTGATTTTTCTTTTAAAATCAAATCAAACCCACCGCAGTTCAAATCCTTAGTTACCTTGATAACAATTATATATTATCATTTGAAAATATTAGAAAGCCTGTATAGTTCCTTACGTAACATAAGTGGAATGATTTTGTCTCTTTAATGAATACAAAACATTCTTGTAAATCTCAAGTCCTTGCTTCAATGATGCTGCACAATATATGATACTTCCATAGTAATATTTTAATCAACAACGAGCAACCCTGCCTTTGATAGTTGTATAACTGTAAATCATTTTTTCATGTAATACATTCCATAGCCTTCGCATACAGGATACAGTTTGCTTTATTTTTATTTCGTGTTCTGCATTAGGTTGTTCATATTTATTTTCTTCTCTTCTTTTCTGAGTCCATAGGTGAATGTGTTGGATTATCTAGATTTTAAAAAAAATTACACATTTGCTGGTTTAAGCAGAGTGAGTTCTGGATCTACTTACAATTTTGGGATACATAGAATTATTTATGCATTTTATGTCATCACCAAGTGACAAGTCTATGTCCAATATTCGATTATATATAGAGGTTGAAGACAAGACACAACAGGGACCATGATATAATGCACAGAGCATAGAGATTATCCTACTATTTGGACGATGGCATTTATACCCACATGCTGACATAATTTGCTTCAACAACTGTAAAAAACAATCAGTTTTCTTAAGATTGTACAATGCTATAGAATTACAGTAAATATGTATTTAGTTTTGTATATATTTTTGTCTAACCTTCAGCTGTCCCAGCAATTAATTTTGATAGCTGAATGATTTTAAGTCAATTTTTAATCTAATATTTTTCTTATCATCTATTCATAGTTTTCTTTTGCAAGATATAATAAATTGATATAATATCAATTATTATTGTAAACAATTCTCAATCAGGATTAACCGCTGCACAGCCCCTATTTTATCACCTCCTTCAATATTCAATTTCTTTTCTATCTTATTGTGTTCGCCTACAGCTCCTTCATATCGGTGTTCTCATTGCACTGCTTCCGTGCAATTGCTTAGTCTTGTAAACAAGTTAAGTCAAACAATTACACACCAGAATTATTACAATTCTTAAAGCTATAAAAAGAAAATACAAATGCAGATAATCGAATGGAACAACACGAAGATGGTTAGATTTTCGCGGTAGTTGACGATAAGCTTATACTCCTGCAGTAGCGCGAAACAGCCTGAGCAAGCCGTAGGTTACTAACATGGCAATCCATCCTCCTATCAACACTCTCACGCTTCCTTTTATAATAGAAGAGCGCCCAAAATAAGCTCCAACAGCCCCAAACATTATGAGCGCTAAGGTCGAAACCCCTGCCAGCACGCAAACCATAATAATATAGCCGCTGATAAAAGCGGCGGAGATTAAAGGCAACAGTGCTCCCACAGAAAATGCGAGTGCCGACGCGCAAGCTGCCTGAATAGGGTTGGGAAGGCCCTCTCTTTCTGCACTTGAAATCACTAATGGAGACGCAGGAGGCACAGTGCTCATTCTCGCTCTAGACGAAAACGGTGAGCCTACATGCGTCGGCTGTTCGAGTCCGTTTACGCACTTTTTTGCTTTCATTTCTCTCTTCAGATTGGATAATTCCACGTCGCGTTGTGTATGCACAGAAACAAATTCTCCGATGGCCATGCTACAGGCCCCAGCCACCAGCGCATCAAGGTCCGATATGACCATGGTCTTTACGTCCGTTTTCACTGCGCCCACGCCCATCATAAGCGAGGCATTCGTTACCAGTCCATCATTTGCTCCTAGCACTGCAGCACGAAGCCACTGCGCTCTCTGCTGATAATCTATATCTTTTTCTCCTTCTAACTTTGGAGAAGTCGAAGAAGACATGGTAACGGTAACACTGCAATTTTGAGGCTTTGAAAGTGGCGATGATGCCTCTGTTATTCCGGCTGATTTCTTCAATTCCATCGAAACAGATGGGCTAATTGCTTTCTCGTCCATTTTAACAAAAAAACAATAAATGGAAATGATCGGATCAGAATGTGAAGTAAAAGAGCAATGCAAGCTTGTGGTCTCCACGCTCAGATAGAACTCTTATGTAGGAGACTCAACTGCTTTCAGGCACAAATAAAGGTCCCACTGGGACCGTGACAGTAACAGGCACTACCATAAAACAGACAAGCTCTTGATCCTGTTCACACCTAACCTATTGTATTTTTGGGGTTTTATAGTCTTCGTGGGATTTTACACTTTTTAGAATATTTGAGTCTGTGCTCATGGCGTGTGCCATGGGCGTGGCGGTACACAATTTTCCTTTATTTTAATTAGAGTGAAATACATGATATTGGAAATCCGTTAATTTATAATGAATTTAAGAAATCGTGTGACAAATTTGCATGGAGCATGAACTTGAAGAGCGCCATTAGATTTATCTTAATAATAAGTTAAGAAAGCGTGACGCAATTGATTGTTGAATAATATACCAGTATCCTCCAAACTTTAAATTAGTACCGGAGCTGGTGTAGACAAAAAAGCAAAGAGAACATATATATTGACAAATGACAAAGTTTAGCGATAAGTGCTCTCGCATTAGGGCATGATACATGGTGTAATACTTTTTTTTAACTGGATTCCAAGTGGTTTCTCAAAAAGAGAAGATAGATGGAGACTATTAAAATGATGTGTGGAAGCGACGAGGTCCAGTGATACGATATCATAAACGAAGCTAAAACTGATGGTGGCAAAAGCACACTTTATATGATGTTACGGAGTGAAATCTCAAAGTCATGGATCTGTCAATAAATGAATGGTGATAGTCCATGTATGTGATAAATGTTGTCGACTGTGTCCAGTGGGTTAAAGTGGCAAGAAGTTTGCATCCCTTCTAGTGTGCATGATAATCTCGATCATGTTGATTTAGATCGTTTTAGCATAACTAAAGTAAAGTTACTTTTCATTTATTTTTTCGCTAAATATGTTTTATTGTGGCAATCTTCCATTGAGAAATGTCACCGCCATGCATTTGACATGACTAGTCAACATCAACGATGATGGGTTAAAACGTAAAAACTATTCTTATAAGAAGTAAATAACTTACCCACGGTTTTTGCCCCCACACACCTCTTTTCTTAATTATGTGGAAAAATCTATTCAATGCATTAAAACCCATGTTCATAGCCTTAATTTTATTTCCCATCCATTCAATTTCCCATTTAAAATAAAGGTTGCTTCTATGTAAGGAATAGTAAATGTGGTCTACAAGTTGCATTTTCTATTTTAGATGTGCATTGCAAAGAAGAAAACACTCGAAATGTCTTGAAGGATCTGCTGAATCGGAATATTTAGAAGTTAATTTGTAGTGTGATATTTCTCTTACAAAACTTGAGAGCCACATGCAATAAAATATGTACTTTGACTTTTGTTATGGTGCAATGTATTTAGTGGTGAAAAGAAATATATTTTTTCTAAAAGTAAATAATGTAGGATCTTCACAAACATTTTCATAAGAATATGATAAAACCTATTCAACCCTCAATTTTACATAGAGTAGATTTTATACCATTAATTTTTTTTGGTTGTAATCTTTTGAATATATTAATAATGATATTATGTTTTTTATATGTATAATAGAAATTTGTATATTGGTCTAATCCTCAATTCTTAATAAGTAGGTGAGTTCTCAAGTTATTTGATATGTAAAATATGTTTTTATTATTTTATTTAGAAATAGAATAATTTGAAATTATTTAAAATTAATCAAAGGTGTAAAGTAATTAATATTTTTTAATATTATCAAGTTATATTTAAATATTAATCAATGTAATTATACTTTTCTTTAATAGTTACACATAAAATATAACATATCATGTTCTATTTAACCCATGCATACTAAAATTAAAGCTTTATGTTGTCAGATTTTGTGGACAGATGGTAAATTTAAATGGCCAAACAACATGATCTATCATAACTAACTGACATGAAATGTTACATACCTTTATATGTGTCAACCATTTGAATAGTTTTGGCTATGAAGTTAATCATATGTTAGTGCACATAGGTATTCACACTTAGTATATATGGGTGCCCATAGACTTGATGTCTGGTATTTAGCATCAATTTATAGTACATTTTATTTTATCAAATATAAACACTAGTACACAGTTTAGTAATTGTCTTTATCTTCATTGAGAAATGGATTGAACAATTAATGAACTAATTCAGTGAGACCCATATGCAATTTAAAAACAAATTTGGTAGTGTCGTAGAAGATCTTTTGATCATGTGCCTTACAAAATCCTATTAGCCACTAGGATGCCCATATTATTTGAAATATTATTAATTATATTAGGACAAAATTATATTCGAAGCAACTTTAGTTAATAAAGAGAAAAAATAAGGTAAGAGAGTTATGGGCTCCTAAAAAAAAATAGTGTATTTAGTTTTTGTATGATGTTTATCTTTGAACTTTGATTTTTTACCTTTTCAATTGTTAAATATTAGTTTTTTCTATAATATTTTTTGTTTGTGTTGTGTTTTTATACCATCTATCTTTGTTATCAAGTATTTATTATAGTTTTTATTTAAAAAATATATCATATACATTCAATAAAAAAAATATTTAATATTCCTCAATTATATAATTAAATAATATTCAAAAAGTCTCTTTAAATAATGTTAATATATAAATTAAAACTCCAAAAGTTAATTAATACATTATTTAATTTTATTATATGTTACAATTTTATTTTATTTTAAGTTGATATAAACACAATAAATTTTAAAAAACCTCCAATTTTAAGCAAACTGAAACCAACTTCTAAATATTAATTACGAAATCCCAACCCCAAAAGAATAGACAAAATCAAATTTAAAAAAGTAGAAAATCCTATTTCAAAAAAAAAATTAAAATTACTATATCTAAAAAAATTGTAACAAATAATAAATAAATCTATTTATTTATTATTATTTTTAATTTGATTTAATTGTATTGTTAAGTAAACAATATAATCTCGTGTAACTTTCAAATTTTCATAATCAAAAGGTTCCATTACTAAAATCCTTAACAACATAAGCACACATGAGACCTTAATATTTAAATTCAATCTAACTACTACATTCGATGATTTAAAGACATATATGTGTCCGATGTTTTAATAGATACAAACACGGGTGTAAGACCTTTGTGTTTTGGGAGGAGTGAAAAATATAAATCAAGTACAAAGGGTTCCCAAAACCTACTAAATTTTAATAACTTTTTAATTTTTAATTTTTTTTTTTTTTTAAAATAAAATTGGAAAAAATTAACACTAGAAAATGATAAACATTGTTTTGATGTACAATATTTATTGATACAATTTATGTAATCCAAATTAATATAAATCTAAAATTAACATCAAAAATTTTGGAAATATTTTTGAAAGTAGATTTGGAGGTTTTTTAGTTGACGCACTCTTCATTAATAATTTTTTATTTCAAGATTTTCAAAATTACTATGTATATAAAAAAAAATTAATTTTATAATTTTTAAGAAAAAATAAATTACATCAAGTTTTTAGTTTTTTTCAGTTTAGAATTTGTATTATAATGTCTATGTTATAATATTTATATCAAGATTTGTATCCTAATCTAATTTTTCAACTTGTTAACACAGTGGTCTCATATTTTATTTTCTATTTTTTTAATATTAAAAATATATTTATAAAATATATAATTATATATTAAAAAATATCATAATATATTTTTTAAAATAATTACATTTTTATATATAAATTTATATATTAAAATTATGTATACAAAATAAATATTAATAATTAACAAGTAATATATTAATATATATATATATATATATAAATTAACATATATATATATATATATATATATATATATATATATATATATATATATATATATAAAGTGAAAAATAAATTTTTAATTTTTATCAATCAAGAATATTAAATACATTTTTATTATATATAAAATATGTACATAAAAATTATCATAATAAAATAATAATTTTAAATAATAATTTATAACATAAAATAAAAAGTTTTTCTAATAATCATCATCATCTCCTCCACTTGTAACACTAACATGACCATCATTGTCATTAGCATCATTGTCATCATCCACCTCATGTGAAAACTTCTTTTTTTCTATAAATAGATTTCATATTGTAAATGACATTTTAAATTAAAAAAAATTATAGTTAAAATATATTGAAATAAAAAATAACATACATGAAATATATTTTGGGAGGCACCCGATGTTTTTTAAATAACAAAAAATGCAAATAATTATGTTATTGTTTGTAAAAACTATGAAGATAATGAAAAATCATTAAAAACTCACAAATTCAACTAACACTCCTCTTACACCTTTTCCCCTACAGTATATATCCCTACTATCTATAGCCCTAGTTTACTGTAGGGCTAGAGTCTATAACCCTATTATATATAGGGCTCTAGGGAGTCTATAGGCCTCTAAGGAGTCTATATCCCTATGTTCTATATCCCTATGGCTTATATCCCTACTTTTGATATACCTAGAGTGTGGATGTGAGAATGGTCTATTAGCATCTACTTCCCTTCCCTCCCTTGCTAAGGAGGGAGGGGAGTCTTTTTTATGGCCTATAGATACTGACATTTAAAAAAAAATTGTAGTCATTTTTCATTTCCCTTATATTTTTAGAGCATATTTTCCTACCCCTAATTAGTGGAATGGGTGATGCACAAATTTTTCCTTTGGGATTTGGTTTTATGTTTTATGTTTTTATAGGTTGCAACCCTTTCCCATCTTAGTGCACTCCACATGTAAATGTGTCCCCCTCTCAATGAGATTCATCCTATATTAAATTTTCAAAATATTAAATGTGTGTGCATCTGTATCTCAATGGCAATCATCCCATATTGAATTTTTAAAAGCTTAAATGCACACTTTTTTATCATTAATAGGGAAAGGGGCCAATTAAGGTGGGTGAGAGATTTAGAGTTGGCAAGGTGTCTTATCAACTACTGAATATGCTCCATAAACAAATTATTATTTGCATATATCTAAAATTTACTCTTTCTCATTGATCCAAATGGAAGTTTTTGGTGAAGGTTTAGAATGGTACTAAGGGGGCATGACAACATGTCAAAAAGGGACAAACTAAGGAACATTAGATGTTTGAGTAGTTATAAACTAATCGATGTCTATATCTTCAATATCTACATCCCTCATGCTATTTAGACCACATGTATTAAAAAAATTACTCACCCTACCACTTGATTTATTCAGTATATTTATGTCTGAAGGAGTTATTTGTAACTCAAATAAGATTTTTAGATTTTTATATAATTACTTAAGTATTGCTACCTTAGACTAAAAATAATAATTAAAAAATATATTAACATTATAAAACAAAAAAATCCTAACTAAATAAGAATTATGTTTGAAAATAATATGTTAACTTACCAAATTTTCCACATGTTCAGAAGAAGACTAAAAACCAAAGGAAAAGACATGTTTCCTATAGCATTCCTCATTATTAGGTGGCTGATTTTAGGTCTAACTTTAAGTTTTTATTCACTTTTCCCATGCTTTTTTTCTCTTTGCCTCCCACTTTCTATCAATATATTTAGAAACAATTATATATTCAAATATTTCCACACCAATTAACCTTAGTCACAACCCATATCTCTTTTCCATAGATGAAATATAACAAAATATTTACTCCCTCAAATATTTCCACACTAAATAATCTTAGTCACAACCCATCTCTCTCTTCCATAGATTAAATATAAAAAAATACTTACTCCCCGCTCCCCACCCTTTAAAATATTTGGATACCCTTTTCTAATGTTTGTGCCAATCTAACATAATTAGGTTAAAAATACATCGTGCATCAATGTTTGCATCAAAACAATTCTGATTTTTTTATATTTCTATTTTGTAAAATATGATAAATTTTTAAAAATATCAATGACTTCCTACTATTTCCTAAAATTCTTGCCTTGAAGTGGCTTCAATCAGAATCAAAACATTGACTTCACATGTTTTACCTAATTAATACCCTTCAACATTAGCATGGTATACTCTTCTTATTGAAATTCAAATTAATGTCATTAATGGACCTAATTATGCCCTTTATTAGCTCAATTACTCTATTGGTTTAATTATTTGGTAAATTAAATTTAATCAAGATTATTTCATTTATATAATTGAGGTGGGATTTGGAAAATTTACATATAATTGATCACCATTTGTAAAAATAAAAATAAAAAATCATAGGTCATTATTAGACTTGTTTCAATAGAAATAAACCCCAATTAGGTGTGAATGAAGAAATGAAGGTGGATATTAGGAAAATATCAACAAAAGGGGGTAGTTTATTTTATTTAACTTTAAAAATCAACCTACATTACTCATGTCATGGTACTAAAATTCACCTAAGTTGCATCTTTGATTAATCCAATCAACTAATTGGTTTAATTAGTGATGAAATTTGGACCAATTAATCCAAAAACACATAATTTATTTATATTTAGCTAGGTTAATAGGGCTTAAATCTACCCAATTTATGTCTTTGATTAATCCAATCAACTAATTAGTTTGATTAGTGATGAATTTGAACCCAAAATAAAATAATTGAGTTATAACAAGGTTAATGAGGTTAAAATTGGTCTAATTTTCATCCCTAATTAATCTAATTAAATAATTGGATCAATCCTTTTTAGAATTTAGGATAATTGATTCTAAAATCATATCATTTAGTCATAACTAGCTAGGTTCACGGGGATCAAATTGGACTAATCTACATCATTAATTGATCAAAATCAATTAATGGATAAATTAATGATGAAATAGGAGACAATGGAGCCAAATGTCACATTTTTTAGTCACAACTAGGTTCATGCTAATCAAATTGGCCCAAATTATGTCCCTTATTAATTCAATAGATTAATTACTTAGATCAATAATGAACATTTTGAAAATTAATCCAAAGATTCCATCATTTAGTTGAAAATAGGTTTACCAAGTCAAATTGTCCAAGTCTACATCCTTGATAGATCCAATCAACTAATTAGTTTGATTAGCAATGAAATCAGGGCAAATTGAGCCTAAACTTGTATTTTTAGTCATAAATAGGTTTATGGTGCTCAGATTGGCCCAATTTTTATCCTTGATTAACCAATTAAATAATTAGTTTAGTTAGTAATGTAATTATGAAAATTTACTACCAAATCACATCATTTAGTTGCAACAAAGTTAATGAGGATAAATTTCCCTACGATGCATATTTTATTGATCTAGACAACCAATTAGTTCAATCAATGATGAAACTAGAGTGAATTAAGCCCCAAATCACATCATTTAGTAGCAACTAAATTCACCAGTTTTAACTATTCTCTTTTACATCCTTGGTTGATCAAAACAACTATTTGGATTAATCAATGATGTAAAAGAGAAAAGTTAAAATTGGTGAATTTAGTTGCTACTAAATGATGTGATTTGGGTCTTAATTCACTCTAGTTTCTATTTGGATCAATCAATGATGAAATTGGGGTCAATTGAGCTCAACATTATATTTTTTAGTTTTAACTAGGTTTATGGGGCTTAGATTTTCCCAAGTTGTATCCCTGACTAATAAAATCTATAAACTAGTTCACTTAATGATGAAATTAGGGAAATTTGATCCCAAAATCACATTGGTTAGTTGTAATTAGGTTCATAGAGCTCACTTGGCCCAATTTGCATCACTGATTGATCTAATTAACTAATTGGTGATCAATAATGAAATAAGGGGTAATTAATCCCCAAAACACATCATTTAGTCACAATTGGGTTCACATGACTCAAATTGGCCCAATACACATCCTTGACTTATTAAATTGACTAATTGTTTTAATTAAGGATGAAATTATGGTGAATTGAGTCCTAAATCATATCATTTAGTTGCAACTAGGTTCACAAGGCCCATTTTATTCCAATATATGTCCCTAATTGACCTAATTGACTAAATTTTTTAATTAATGTTGAAACTGGTGAAAATTAAGCCATAAACCACATATTTCAGTTGTAACTAGGTTAATGGGTCTCAAATTGGTCTAGGTTATGTCCCTTATTGATCCAATAGACTAATTGGTTTAATTAGTGATGAAAATTATGTCAATTTAAATTTAGAGAAAGATGTCTCTATATTTAATCATTTTAATGGATTCACATGCCCTGATTCATAATCCATTATCCCCTAAGATAAAATATTATCCTTTTCTTTTATATTTTTGAGCTCCTAATCTTCCTTTATATGAAAGTAAATGTGATCTAAAAAAACATCTTCACTAATTCCATATAACATGCTCTGATTATGCATACAATGAAAAATGATTACTCAAGTTATTCTTATTAAGTCTCAATTAATATTCTTTGTGATGCTTCTAAGACATTCTCCTCCAATCATTCAGAGAATTTGGCCTTTTACCAAATAAATTTCTATCACATTTCTCTATCAGCATTGGTTAGAAACTACCTTATGTGTAAATTACTAAACTCAAGAAAGGGTTCAACAAGTCAATTAGTGATTATGTAGCTAGGTACAATATTATGCTATCAAAAATGATTAATCTTATGGTATAAAATGAGTTACAAGACATATTCAAGTAAATATTTATTTCACCATTCTATGAGTCAATCATCTTCAATATTTACAAATCCTTCAATGAGCTATGCCATAGAGTAAAAGATAGAGAAGTTAAGATCTTCTCTTTGAACAAGCTTAAGTATAAACCTACTCCTACATTTAATTTGATAATGAAGTTGGAAATAAAATAAATCTACAAGGTCAAACCAACAAATAAGAAGAATGATGCTAAAATTACAATTAATGTAGTATCACAACCTACTAATCAACTTCAATTGTTAGCTCCACTGAAGAGGCAATTTTCCAAATTTGCATTACCTCCTCATATAATGTTAGAGAATATACTTGAGTGAAAACTTCTCTCTCTTTCTCCTCCATAAGATATTGATCCAAATAAGCCTACACCAAATGAATATGATAGTAATGAATACTTTTACTAACATTATATTGTGGGACAATCTATGAATAAATGCTTCAAATTAAGACATAAGATACAATATCTTATTGATGACAACATTTTTGGAGTTAGCGTTAAAACTCACTAATGGATTTAAGCTTAATTATGAGTCAGTTAATTATTTGTTTTACATAAAAACCTTTTATGCTTCAAATTAAGACATAAGATACAATATATTATTGATGACAACATTTTTGGAGTTAGCGTTAAAACTCACTAATGGAGTTAAGCTTAATTATTTGTCAGTTAATTAGTTGTTATGCATCAAATATTTTCATAACAACTAATGGGCACTCATATTGCTTCTCATTGTCTAGTGTAAGAGAGAAATTATATGGATTGTATTATTCACTTGAGGCAATAATGAAGAGACTTGTACATAATTCTTGTGTGTGCATAATTGTCTAAATGTTTTATGTGGTAATGGTTTTTAGGAGAGATTCTCTTGGTTATGAGTTATTTATGAAATCCATCATGGTATCATAGTAGGACCATGCATCCATTACTCACCTTGGTTGAATCCATTAAGCAATTAGATTTGAAAAAAATAGAATTTTTGGTTTGTAGGAATTGTAGATCTTGAAGGGGTTCCTCTGCTTGGTGTGGTCTATGTTTTGATTTGATGTTTTTTCCATTGATTTTGTGTACAACTTTTACAATGTCTTAGCCCCTATGGGTCTTGTATTATGGGTTGGATATTTTATGCAAGGTGACTCTCATTTTTTTATCTTGGATATTCTTTCAACTCTTTCACCATTAGAGATCTTTCAATAATTGCATCTCTCTCTTGTGACTCTTCTTAGTCTAATATGTGAACTAAAGATAATATTCTAAGGACACATCCTTGTTAGATTCCCTCATGGGATTTTTTACTAATGGTGAAACATAATACGACTACCCACTATTAGATTGACCATGGTCAACATAGAAACATAATATGATGCCATTCTAAAATAATAAGAGTATTTTTTTTTAGTTGGCATGGATTTAAAACCCTGTAATGACTCTCAATTCCTCCCAAGCCCAAGTATCATTAAATGATGAGACTCAACCTTGTCTATAAATGATTCTACCTATATTACTCTCTATGCCAAGCTCCATGCCAACTAAACCTCCATCCATGACTATTTATCCTTACTTTCCATCCGCTACCTCTTGGATCTCCTCTAACATCTAGCATTGACCTCCTTTATTCTCTCCTATTTTCTCATTGATCATAGCTGACGTGAAGAATTGACCAACTATGCCACACATCAAGCTAATGATAGAGGTTTTTTTTCATTTTTTAAAATAGACTCTTTTAAAATGGAAAATATTTTATTAATTGAGGATTAGAGGTGATGTATTTTTTATATAGTGATGAACATTTATTTGGTGGGGATAAACATTTTTTAGTGGGGAAAATGCTAAGTACATGAGGGACCTTTTTGTCTAGTGGAAAATCATTTTAAAGAAAACACATTTATTTTATGGTGATTTGACATTATTTAAAAATGGGAGGGCTTTGCTATTATTGATATCACTTTGTAAAGAAAGAAACATTTAGTTTTTTACATATACTTTTCATATCATTTGTTGAAGATCAGAGGGTGAGGTCTGCACTGACAGGAGGTCAGACCCCCTCATAGATAAAACAACTTGTTCTCACTCCTCTTTACCTTCATTTCTTGGAGGTAATTATTATTATACTTGTACCATTTTGTCCCACATTATTTTCCTTGATCACACTTTGCACTCACATATGCATTATCAATAAAGCCCGATGTTTCATTTTTTGAGTGAGCATTATTTTTTTTGTGTTCCATTTTTTGTACTCATTGACACATTTTTTATGAGCCTAACATCCTAAATTATTGAGTATAATTTTGTGTCACATATTTCTCCCTTGTTTTAGGAGAAACTCTCTATTGTTGATGGTGTCTTCTATAGATTGATCTCATTCTATATTTTATTCATCATCTGGTATTTTTATTATATAGGATCTTTATTTGTAATTACACTAAGAGTCATGGAGTCTTTTTATTCATGTTTTTATGCTCTATGTTGAGAAATTAATCTTCACTTATTGACTATCCCATCACCACCATGTCCATTTTATTGAGAGATATTTGTTCTATATCTTTGGCACTTTTTTGATAGTTGATAGTCTCCTTCAGAATTGTTATAGATCTTAATCTTCTTCTTAAGAGTATCTATTTTTTTGATACAGTGTTAGCATGTTAGTGTTCAAGTAGTGGATTCAGTCCACTCATACAAACCTTTTTTGCATCACTCCACTCGGTCAACAGTATAGGGGGTATGATGCAAACCCTACTTTGGTTATCATGTTCCTTACTAACCTTTGGTGCACTACATCTTCTGGTAGTAGATCAAATTTAGTTGGTGAAATATTTTTCACTATCAACGCCTCTAACAATTTTTATTCTTAAGAGCTATTCTAGTGAATTCTAGTGTTAATTTTTTTGTGATAAAACAGTGGATCTTAATTACTCATGTAGATTTGAGTTTCACTAAGACCTTAGAGTCCACTGAGTGTATTTTTATTTTATGTCCTTCATTCCATACAGTGTACCTATTTAGCATTATGTTTGAGTATTGAACTTTTTTTTTCTTGGGACACCTTTTAGCATATTTTTTTTACTCTCTCGACATTAGTCGTTGTTATTAGTTTTTGGGCACCTTGTAGTGATACATTTCATCTTTGGTGACTCTTTTTCCCAATGTTTTGAGATCAATTTTTTTTTATAGATTTAATCTCATACAAAGTACCAATTCCTATTTGAATTGGTGGTTACAATGATTAGTCATCCATATAGTCTGGTAAGATGGATTGGATACCATATAAACACTTTGTATTTCACTATGATTTTTACATGGGTACCTGATCATGTCTAATTTTTGGGACCCATTTAGTCTCTTTGATTTCTCTTTTTTACTCCATATTTTGTGTTTAAGGGAGGGTGTTGGAGTGAGCATTAAAACTCACTAGTGGATTTAAGCTTAATTATGAGTCAATTAATTAGTTTTTATGTGTCAAATATTTTCACACCTATTTTGTACATG
>JARHVA010000548.1:4092500-4125000 GCA_037957365.1 Torreya grandis | reverse complement strand
TTCATATATATAAATATTGGAGGACACATGCCCCCAACCTTGGTGTAAATGTGAAGTGTAACATATCCATTGAGATTATTTCATCTCAATCATGCACCCAAATATGTGAAAGATCTTTAATCAACTCATAATATATATTTGATGAGGGTGGATGATTTAATCAAATATAACTTATGATTCTAGTAAATTTAGATGATTTTATCAAATCTAACTTATAATTTTGGTAATATTGAGTGATTTAATCAAATCAACCTTCCAAAGGTGAACCAACTATTATAGTATATCAGTTCAATAAAGTCCATAATAGTAAATTCTAGGTATGATAATAGTCCACAACAGTCTTTGAAATCTAGATAATGATTTGATTTTGCAATTTTAGGTCCCCTTTGCATGGAATATGAACCTCATATATGTCTCAAGCTAAAATTTAGGTATAATAATGATATTAATGTATAGAATGCTGCCAAAAATATATATCTAAATCATATAACTATAAAATTTAGTGAATTTGAAACCCATAAAAGTGTGGAGATGTTTCTATGACATGCCTCCACTAAATATGGAGAATCTAAGAATTTTTACAAATGTGGAGAACATGTTTTTCATAGCATGCCTCCATATAATATGGGGGTGTTGAATATTGAATAAGTGTGGAGGTCATGCCTTTTTTCATATACCCCAATTATAATCTAAAACTATGAAAAATGTAAAATTTATGCCTCTATGACATGCTCCCACTGATATTCTTCCTTTTTTGAGGTGAGGGTAAGTATAACTTAGTAATTTCCTTACCTTAAAAGGATAATATAATTATTCAAGATGTGTATAGATCATGTAGCATATAGAAGGAGCATGTCTATATTGATATAACATTGATGTACATAGTATGTGATCACATAAAGTCCTATGATACATTATTTATATCATGGAAATGTCTAAAGAGTAACAATACAATCTCAACAAGCAATCAAGAACACATACAACAATACTCAAAAGAAATGCAAAGAATATAATAGTCCAAGGAGACCTCATATAAGGGCCATGTTCAAATGCCACACAATTGAACACATATGACTTAGTCAAATGTATATAAAACATATAATGGCATATTCAAATGTCCATACAATATAGAATAACATATTCAAATGTCAAATTATGCAAACAAATTCATGGGGGACACATTCAATGGAGTATATTCAAATTATCAAATATGCAATACAATGCAAGTTAATAACAAGCAAAGAACACACTCAAGGAAGTTCATAAAATTGAAAATTAGGACAAATATAAGAAACCAACATGAACCTATCTTATTAGTTCCTAAACATATGTGTTTTCAATAAATGTTAAGTACATAGCATATGAAGTACATTGTGAAATGTATAAGCATAGATAGAGGAATGTGTAAGTATATATAGGCTCAAACATGATAATGAAAAGTGATCATAGAATAATATAACCTAGGTGTATCGTGATCAATGAGGTAGATGCCCCTAATGTACTTAAGATGTGAGGGAAGGGAAGGCTCAACATCTATATGCACATATATCATGTATCTAAGTGTCCTTGTGTCACACTCAAATTAAGCATGAAACATATGTGTATATATGAAAGGAATTATATGCTATATACTAATATAAATAAAACAACACATATAATAAAATAGTACAACTAGGAACATGTTAAAAACTCTTTGTGAATGGTTATCTATATCCTTTTAGGGAAATTCGTTGGTTTAAAAAGGTGAGATCCATAAACCTTTAAATTATTTATGGTTATGATTTGGTATGTTGGCTATTGGTAATTTAATATTTGCATTTTTTTAAGATGAGATTGAAAAATAAAAATGGGTTTTCTAGCTTTTTGCATATCATTTGTGCAGTTTTGATAGGTTGACATGTATAGCCCAAATTTTTATTTAGCTATTTTTTTTGTCATTGTGGGTTTGAAATGTCACGTGATTTATTTTAAAATAGGTCATGGGTTTGAAATATTGTGTTGTTTTTTATAGTTGAATTCTACAAGAATATTTTTTATTCTTTTTCTTTAAAGGGTCAAAGCATAATACTATGTCCCACTAGCTAACCCAAAAAAAAAAAATTAAAAATATTAAAAAATAAATCCTAAAAAATACTTAATATTAATTTTTTAATTGGAAAAATGTATATGCACTACATATTTGTATTTATAGTATAAAACATATTTTTTTATTAATTTTAATGACCCAAACTCAAGATATTCTGAGGAGAAGATGAAAGTGCATGTGGCCTCTTTGTGTGAATAATTGGGTCACGCTATTATGCTTTGACCCTATTAAACTTGTGTGCATATTTTTAGGGTTGTGATTTGTGTAAGGTGAGTTAATCATGAGTCAATAATATTTTTTGAATGTCTAGGTTTTATTGCTAATGTTGATACCTTTTTTTTGTAATAAGGTGTATAGTGGAAAATCTTTGTGCATGGTTGATATATCCTTATGGCATAAATCATCAATTTAGAAAGGTGAAAGCAATAAAATTTGAAATGGTTGTTGGTTATGATTTAATTCATTTTTCATTGGTAACGCAATATTTCCATTTCTTTAAGATGAGAGTAGAGATTAAAAATGGGTTTTAGATAGTTTTTTATGTATATTGTTTATGCACTTATTATAGATCCATATTTATATATTTAGGTTGGAATCACTATCTCTGCATGAATGTTGTGAGAATATTCTATACACTTTTTTTTCATAAACTTTTGTAAATTTGTGAATAGTTGTGTTTTTTTTAGGTAAATTAAACTTAAGGTGAAAATGTTTTGTATGTCCAATTTTCATTATTGACACTAAAATTTATTTTTATTTTTATTACAATAAGTTTTATAGTGGAAAACCATTCTTCATGGTTTTTTGTATCCCTGTAGCACAAATTGTTAGTTGTAAAGGTGAAAGCCATAAAATTTGAAATGGTTTTTAGTTATGATTTCATTTTTAGTGATTCGTAATGCAATATTTTCATTTATTTTAAATGAAAGTGGAGATTGAAAAGGAGTTTAATATTATTTTTTGCATACCATTAGTGCACTTTTGATAGTTCCACATTTATAGACTAGAGTTTATGTATTTAGGTAGTTTTTCATGTTGTTGTGGATTTCAAACATCATGTAGTTTAGTTTAAAATAAATTATGGGTTTGTAATATTAGACATGAGATTGTTATTGTAGCTATTTTTAGGTGAGTGAAGTATGAATCAGTGTTTGTACATGAATAGGACTTAAATAGTTTCTTACATGATGTTTGTGTGCTTTTGATAGGTCACAATATTTAAGTTTCAATGAGAGTAGAGATTTAAAAGGGGGTTTAGATAATGTTTAATATGTATTTTGTGTATTTTTGATATGCCAAGAAGTAAAATCAAAGTTTAGGTATTCTTTCAATTTTTTACTGACATTATTGGTTTAAATTATTGTGTAGTTTTAATAGTTTGCCCTGCATAGACCAATTATTGATGTTATTACTTAGTTTTTATTATTTTTTTATCTTTTTTGTGTTTTAGTTATTCTTATTATGACTAAAATGTGATGACCTTAAAATTAGTGACCAAAACTTTTGTTGTTAGTTTTTAAAGTTTTAAAAAAATTAGGTATGATCAATCCTCATAAATATACTACATCATTTTTGTAATTCTGAATCTATACACATGCACCTTTATTAAAGCCAAAAATCAAATTGTGTTGATGAAATTATTTTTAAGATGAAGCCTCAATAATACATCCAAAATTGGATGGTAGACTATGTTTAAATAAGGTTTTCCAAATTGCCTAACAATGAGATCTTCCTACAAAAAAAATTAAATATTTATACTAAAAACATTTTATTAGATTTGTTGAATACAAGATATTGATTTGATTTCAGAATAATTTTTTAGTATATATTTTATTTTATTTTATTTTTGAATTATTTTTTTACATAGTTAAATTACTTTTTAAATTTTAAATTTAATATTATATTACTTTTTTCCATCATTTAAATTGAATTTTTTTAAAATAATTTTATATTTAATTCAAAATATTATAATTATATTTTATTTTTTCAATTAAAAAATTCATCCGATTGTTGAATATGAGAAATTGATATGATTTCAAAGGATATGTTTATGACATTATATTTATTTATTATTTTACATAGTTATAATATTTTTTTAATTTTAATTTAATATTATACCAGGTATTTTTTCCATCAATTATATTGTTGAATAGTTTGATTTAAATTCTTTTATATTTAATTTTAAATATTTAAATTATCATGTTATGTTTTATATAATAATGAATTTTTATCTTGATCTCTCTTGAAAAATAAACATTTAATTTCCTATCCAAAAACATTTTGAATATTAATTATAGGTCTTTTAGTCTCTTATCACACTAATTTCATTCATGAAGAAAGCTATTATCCTTCTTTTATCTTAAGTCACAAAAATCATACTCTCTTAGGCCTAGTGATAATCTTAATATAGGGTTCTCACTATTTTAATCCTCTTTTTAAAACTTAAAACATGGATATACCTCTTAATACATTTTAAACACTTTATTACACATGTTCCCACCATTATATACTTTTCAAATAGACCATTCTTCACAAATTAGTGTTTTCAGATCTTAAACCCTCATTTCTTATAGATAAGTGTAAATTTGTCATACTTGGTATTGAATATATATTTATTTTTGGGTTTAAAAATGATTAAATTTATTATAAAATCATATATAAAACTTATTTATATTCTCATACACGTTCTTAAAATACTTGGAAGACTGAAATTGAAGATATGGACTTTTGGACCTCTTAAAATCTTGTTTGCAAACTTAGTCCTAAAAAAATAGTCATATGTACCTTGAATATATTAATGATTTAAGATATATATAATTTTTAATATCTTAATATAATAAAATAGTATATACACACCAAATTTTAGAACATTTTGATGGATGTTTACAAAGTTATAGCTCTTTCAGGTATCTTAAAACCTATCTTTTCAACACAATCCAGAAACATAGTCATTCATAACTTTATTTTTATGTAAATTCAAGAATTAAGACAAATTTTAATATATTTATAAAACCTAAATAATATACACACAAAATTTTATATCTTTTATCTAGATATATTTAAATTTATGACTTTTTCTACTTGTTGCCCTGTTTTAGGGTTTAGAGTTTAAGCAAAAACTTGAGAGAAAAAAAAAGATTTGGATGTTTAAACCTTATAAATGGATTTTAAAAATATTTAAACACTCTATATTACATATTTAATCCTTATTTGGCATTCATGCATTTAAAAACACATTCCTCTTCCTTATTTGCTATTGTTCATACATAGATTCTGTATTTTCCATACACTGTCTTACAAATTTAGACTTTTCATCAAACATAATGAGAATATAACCATAAAATTTGGTAAATAACCTATTAAAACATGTATGAACACACTAAACCAAAATAAATCACTTTATTATATTCAAAATCTTCTCAAAACATCAAAATAAAACCCTGTAGAAACCTGTAATTTCATAGTAATCCTCCTTCCTTCATTTTTATTTTGAGACCAACTATTCACTTAATTTTATCCCTAAGGTATTTTATACCTATTATATAAATTAAACCTTATTTTTTAATTCCTCTTTAATTCATCCCAATCCACTTCTACGTAACAATATATCTTTATTTATTTTTGGTCTTGGAATAAGACCAAATATCTCTAAATGACTCTTATCTTTAACTAACATGCTTTATTTAGTCTCTTCCAACATATAAGACTTATTATATATGGAATTAAGGTGTATTTACATTTAAATATAGGTAAATAACATTTAAAATAGGTTAATATACCCTTTATTACCTTTTTATATGGTCAATATCATTCATAAGTGGTCATAATCCTTATAAAGTAATTCAAAATTTCAAATTCTTCATTTGGGAGGTGTTGACTAATTTGACCCCCTTGTCAAATATTTAAAACCCCCATGTAATTTTAAACTTCCATAGGTCCCCCTATTTCTTAAGATGTGTACCATGGTCTTAATAAGGTCAAACATTATGTTTTCACCCTTGTCACATTTGTATAGTTTGTTTTATGTCATTCTAAGGTCACATTTTAGGTCATTTAATGAAATTGTATGGTTTCCTCAAGTGTAAAAGTATGTAAAAGTGTTTTTAAACATCTCATGTGTTAGTTTAATGTTAAATTATTTCTCTATAACTGATAATTATTGGTTTCACATTAAAAATAATAAGATAAATATAAAAAGAGGGAGTTTCTAAACTTGTACAGACTACAGGACAAGTTTGGCACATGTGGAGGCTTTATCAGTGACTCTTCATATCCCCAAAACTCATATCTATATTTAAATTACCTTGACATGTTAAAATATGACCAAAACTAGTTCAACTATTCCATCACTCTCTTGTGTAAGTCAAATAAGGCCAACTAGTTTTTTGCTAGTACAAATAGAAAGAGAATAAATGGGCTAAATCATTTTGGTGGATGATTTAACTATTTATGGCCTTAAATTCAATGGTATTAGTTTAAAAACTGATGGATTTTACTTCATTAATAAACTCTAAGAATGACAGTGACTCAAAACTGTCTTCACATTCCCATCAGTTGTAGGTTTTCTCACTTGTTTGTATAATCTAATGTTTCCAAGTGTTGAAAGAATTCTTTTAGGGAATGTTATTCATACTCAAATGTTTTAAAAGTTTTTTTTCATGTGTGGATATCGATATGCAAGAAGAATAATTCTCCTTATGTTAGAAGTACAAATACAGTGGTCTACAAAATATGTTTCCATAGTGGCAGTGTTTGTCTTCTGTAGATGGCTTTAAATGAAAAGTGATTTGTCTATGTTCCTCTTCTTAAAACATGGAAGGTCAATTTTCTCCATGAATTTTTTTTATTAAGGATTTTGAATTTTTTTTAAGTGAGTTCTCACGACAGTAAGGAAGGACTTGTTAGAGTTTCAATACACATTTATCTCTAAGCATTTACATAATATGGAGGACCACTCAAAATCCAAGACATAGGTGATGTTTAAATTCATGACTTAAATGAGTTTATCAAGTCATTTATGTTCATGGTGTTGATCTTAGGTTAGTTCAAACAATGCTCATGGTGCAAGAGTGAGAAATTGTTAATGAGATGGATTGCCTTATTTTCTCCAAATAAGGTTTCTTCCTGATGTAAATGTCATCTATTGGTGAAGATTCTTGAAGTATGAGTAGGTATAACTATTTCATGTTAGTAACCCAGACCTAGAATTAATGTATTAACACAAGAAGGTGATGGCTAGGTAAAGGATAAGGATGGTTGACTAAGATTTCACCCAGTTGATTTCTCATTGAGTATTTTTCGTAAACATAATGTTTTTGAGCCTAATGAGCCTATAGCTTATAGTGGCATATAATACATTAGCAATGAGAGATAAGAACCTAGTTTGTAGGAGTGAAAAGTTATCACCAAGTGTGGATATGTCCTAATGAATCCAGGATGAAACCAAGAGAGAGAATACAGTTGTAAAACATGAAATGACAACCTACAGGAGTCCTTGATTTTCCAAATGAAGATCTACATTTGATAGTCTATAGGCTAATCCTAACTAATGTGTAGATGTAATCTTGACAAAGATGGCAAAGGTACAAGTTGGATCACCATGTTAAAATACATCCTCATACTTTTATAACATATTTTAATAAGAACCTTAGATGCAAGATACAAATCAAAATATTAACTATAATGATCTTTGAACTCACACTCAGCTATCTACAGATTTATATTACATTCATGAGAGCATGATTCTAGGGCATGAGATGGGCTCACTAAGTGTGAAATTATATTTATGAAATTATAATTAGTTGTAGGGATGAAAATAAATTATTTGACATAGATATCCACCTACAAGAAACTCTTCACTCTTCCGTAAGTGTGCCTACAGGTGACACAATATGACATAGTTTGCAGCTTAATCTAATCTCAAGAAGGGCGTAAATGTGAAAGGTTGGCAGTAGTGTGAGATAGATGAACATGTTTAAATTAATATAATATTGATATTATCAAACTTTCATAGGATTATTAGAGTTAGGGACATATAATCTATAGTCACAATTCAAGGTTTTAGGCCTACCAAGAATTTTGTACATAGTCACAAGAACTAATATCCAATCTTGAGGAGTTTGAAAATTTTAGAGACCTAGAGGTATGTCCAAGCCTAGGAAATTTATATATAGCACAAAAATGAATCAAATTATATTTTCATACTCTTAATATGGTTAAACAAGTTGGAGAGATGCTCTTTATTCTATCTCAAAAATAAAACACTCCATAGTCAACAAAGTTTGCAGACTTAATACATAGAGGTTGAATGAATGAATGAGATAATATTGGGAAACATGGTCAGATGTTTTAAATGGATGGTTTTAAAATTAATATATATTAATAGTCCTTTGTAGCCATTAGATACTTCTAGGTGGTCAAATATTCAATCATACACAGTTAGGTCTGTCAAGCCTAGAATTAGGCCTAAACCCTAATGGCCTCAAAAATGATCCAACCTACTTAATGAACCTTAAAAATAATTTTATGAAATTCATGGGAGAATATAATATTAATTGGTATCGTTGGTTTGGAAGGATTAACTCAGGAGTGATCAATTTGACCTAAAACTACATTAGGCTACTCAGAATGCATAAAAGAGCTCGATATGCCAACTTATTTTGTTCACACCTATATGGAGGGATTGTATGGTGCCCCAAGGAATTTGGAATAATTAAAAGTGTTCTCTAGATCAAAATTAGAGGAATTTTTTTGGTATTTATATGTCAATATTTCATGAACAATCCTTAACATTCTAAAACACCTAAAACCCTCTCAAAACCCTATTTCAAACCCAATTGGAAACAGATGAATGGAGGTGCATAAATAAGTGGTACAATTACTATGGAAGTTTTTTTAACTTGTTTATTACTATCTCAATATATTCACCATCAACTTTTATTGTACTATCACTTGTATGGACAGACTAAAACCTAAGTTTATTGTAAAATGTGAAGTGTTTTAGAGGTGCAAAAGAGAATTATTGAGTGGGACTAATTATAAGAGATATATGGGGACATTTTCTAACCCCTAATATTCATATCTCATCATAGTTTTGTATTAAAATATCTCTACTAGACCTATGACTACAAGCAGTCTAAGTGAGATAATGAGAAAGCAATGCGATTGTCAAAGTGTGAAGATGAGAAAAGTGATGTTGAATCCTCTTGGAGTCTATGATAGACCAAAGGACAAAGATGTCTTCAACAGGTGTCCTAACACATCTATAACTCATTTTAATTAACAACTATAAGTTATCCTGATGACAAGTATGAGGGCATGTTTGGAAAATCTAGTGAGTAGTTGTAGACAATGAATGATAAGTGGTGCATATGAGTCCATAAATTAGGGAATGTATGAGGATTTCTACCATTACAATTCCAAATTTTTAAGATATTAGTGAAAATTTGTAAAAAAACCCTATGGTAGTCTCAATAATTCAATGGAAGTTCTCATCATCAAGATAGTTTCAAAAAGGAAGGTGAAGAGACCCTATGCTAACTCAAAGGAGAATGATGAATCTCTGATGGACACTTGTCCAAGATCAATTATTGAATTGTTATCCACCTCATTATCTTTATTTGTAACTATTTTATGTATCTTCCCACTTGGCTTGGTGATTATTGAACTTCTCTTCTCATCTCTCTTCTCACATCCTCTATAAATGTAAGCCATTTTTACAATTTTATCTAAGACACACCTAGTATGGCAAAGCCCTATTAGTTTGGCACCTTGTTTTATCCTTTGAATAAAGTTATGAATTTGATTTATTCTCTTCACATATTGAATAATTATCTCAAGTGATTTATTTGAATGACAAGTGATGAAAATTGTTTCTCCTTGTTTTCATTATGCTCTTGTATGCATTTTGTGAGTGGAATCTCTTCTATCAAGTCCCATAAAGTGTATTGTTTGTTAAGGTGTACTTGAATTGTGAGATGGAATACTAGTGTATAGTATCAGAACTTTTTTTCACTCATATTTGGTTATTCATAACAATCTACCTCTATGAGAAACACTTATGTTATAAGTTCATAGAGTTGAGGTCAATTTTAGTAGATTTCTCTCTTAGTGTATATGCAAGTGTGTTTGTGGAATAATATTTATATATATCACCTCATTATTACATGTTAACTACTATTAATGTGTTCCCTTTTCACCCCTCAAATGACTAGTCTAGTGTAGTGTGTGATCTTAAGAGATAATTATAGAGAGATGGCCCTTTAACCTAGAGGTTTACTTCTGCTATAGGAAACCCATAGGCCTAAAGGTAATCCCATGTTGTCTAAATATGGGAGAAGATTGAACACCCTATCCTAGGGTAAAATATTTGGATAAATTATTTTTGGCATACTCAGTGAGACCAAGATCCAAAAGAATAGAATAATTTTTGGTGTGTTCTTTATACTATCAACTTTTGGAAGCATACAATCAAACACCAATGGTGACTCTAAATGCATCATCTCGTGATAAGAAGATCCAAGTACCTATTTGAAAGGATTTTTATCATATTTTTTAGTTCATTTAAATAATGAATCTAATATGGATTTATATTTTAAGAGTCCTTACTACACATAACCCTATCAAAGTTGTTATCCATTAGATAGTCAACCTATTCCTCCACCATACTATCATGGAGTTGTTCTAGATTTTTGTGAAGAAGTCTATGAATAAGGATGTCAATGAGATAATTTGAAGGCCCTTAAATAAGATATACAATATCTTAAAATTTAGGTTCTTAGGGAAGAATTCAAATCTCTTAAAAGGCATATTCTTGAAAACATTTTTCCCTAACAACCCTGTCCATCCTATCAAACTCCTATACAACCTTCTTAAGTCCAATACCAAAGCTCATATCTTCCTCTTAATCAAATTTAACCCCAAGCTAAGTATTTTTTGGAACTTATTCATGAATTATTATAATTAAAAATATTAATGAAGAAATAAGATCAAGATCTTGATGTGATCCCTATGCATTTCATAGAGAGAATGAGAAAGGCAATCTAATTCTTCATGAACAAGTGGAGATTGGTAGAAGAGGAAGCTAAATATTTTATTAGTGAATACTTTAATGAGATGATATGTTACATTAAATGGTGGTTTGACAAGATTTCAAGGTAGGAAAGCCAAGAAGTTGAGAGGCAACTTGCAGTTATTGAAAAGCCTCATGAAAGTTGTGGAGAAAGTGAAAACCTATTTGAAGAATAAGTTTATCTCTCCCATCCTCAAGTTTATTCATATGTTTCATGTTATTCCCATAATTTCTCTCATCCTCATGAATATCCTATCCAATCTCCAAATGATCATATCAGTTTCAAATTTCCCACTTAGAACCAAATACGTGATGGTAAGAATGAAAACCTTACGTATGGTCCAACCACATTGTATTCTGTTTAAAAACCTGTATCTACACCATATTGTAAGTCTATACAAGAATATTTTAAACATGAAATAGAAGCCTTGGTAGAGGAAGTTGAATTTGAAGTTGTAGATATGGAGGAGTTTCAAGAAGATAATGAAGATCATGAGTTGCTTGTTGAAGAATGTGACATGTCTATAACCTAGCAACACATTCTCTCCCTTCAATAGTTATTTCAAGTGCTTCCTTACATACCCATGCCCATTCATGATCCCTACATCACACATCATGCTCTCTTTCCAAGCCATGAACTAATCCACCACCCTCCCACCTCATCCCCTCTTAAAGGAGAACCCATCTTATGGGAGGTAAATAAGGAAAACCAAATTTAGTTTGTAGTTGATCAAGGAGCTAAAACAAGTGATTGTGAAGAAGAGATCACCATAGGGACTCCACTTAGTGAGATAAGTACAAGACATCATTTTTAAGTCAATAAAGAGAAGATATAGATTCAATTACAACTATCCACAAGGATATTGATCAAGGTATGTGGCAGACCTATCAAGATATGTTTAATGAGTATGAAAGCCTTGAGAATCTAGTTCTTGAAAGAAAGTAAGAGGATATTGTTGAAAAAGAATGAAAAGTTACTATTGAACAAACATATATTTAATAAAATCATGCTGAAGTATATGATGACTATGAAATTCATGAACATGAGAATAGAATGAGCTTGAAGAGTTTATGTTTCTTGAAGATAAAGAGAGTCAAGATGAGTGGCTATAAAAAATTGAGCTTTTTGAATAATTAGAAGATATTTGTAATTTTGAAGTCTAAGTGCATAAAAATATAGAGGAAGATGTCCTCATGGAAGATAATGACCAAGATTGGATTGAATATACAAATCTCCTTGATGAGCTTGAGGAACTTGAAAATGATGAGAAATCTAATCCCTTTCAAGGTACCATGAAGGTCAAGGAAACATGCCTGGTTGAGACATCATTGAGTCAAGTTGCAGATGAGGAGTCTCATGAAAAGATTGATATGGTTGAAGTGATAGAGGAATTCACCTTCATAGATGATTTTTTTGAAGTTGCCCTGATTGTATTGAGGTTCATGTTAAATAGGTTGGAAAACATCAAAAATATGAAGACATCAAAGCCTATGCTCAATTGGAAACTTGACTAATGAATTCCTCTATCCCATGGAGAAAGATATGTTGACAATTTCCCTTTTGATCCAGGAGGAGATACTTACTTCAAGTTAGTCTATATATAGTTTAGTTTTCTCATGGTGTGTGTGTTTCCCCTAAGTGTTCTTGAGAACATAAGTGTGTGTCTTTGTCTTGATTTGTGTGTTTTGTTCCATTTTATATTTGGTGTGTGTTTTGGTGTTTGATTAGAGGCTTGTTAATTTTAAAATTTGTGTATAGATGACTCCAATGCCCAATGGATAGGAGAATGCAACTGGTCCTTAGCATATCAATCTTGCTACCCCTAATAAATTACCAAAATGTTGACTAATTTGACCCCTTGGTCAAATAAAGTCAACCCCCCATGTAGATTCAAACTTCCATGTTTTCACCCTTGTCACATTTGTATAGTTTGTCTATATCATTATAAGATCACATTTTCGATCATATAATGAAATTGTATAGTTTCCTCAAGGATACAAGTGTGTCAAAGTGTTTTGAAACATCTAATGTGTTAAGTTAATGTCAAGGTACTATTATATAACTAACAATTGTAGGTTCCACATTGAAAATAAGGAGATAACTAAAAAAAAGGGAGTTTTTAAACTTGTATAGATTACAAGACAAGTTTGGCACATATAGAGGATTTAGTAGTGACTCTTCAGCTCCCCATAACTCATTTCCATAATAAAATTTCCTTGAAAGGTTCAAAATGGTTCAACTATTCCATCACTCTCTTGTGCAAGTCAAATAAGACCAACTAGTTTTATGCTAGTACAGATAGAAGGAGAATAACTGGTCTAGATGATTTGGTGGATGTAATCACTATTCATGACATTAAAATACATGGTAATATTTTTTATATTTATGGATTTTACTTCATGAAAAAACTCTAAGAATGATAGTGACTCAAAATTATCTTCACATTCCCATCACCTATAGGTTTTCTCACTTGTTTATATAATTTGATGTTGATGAGTGTTGAAAGCATTCTTGCAGGACATGTTCTTCATCCTTAGATGGTTTTCAAAGTTGGTTTTCATTTTTGGATATGGAGATGAAGGAATAATCATTCTCCTTATGTTGGAAGTATAAATACAGTGGTCTGCAGAATATGTTTCCATAGTGGTAGTGTTTATCTTCTGTAAATGGATTCAAATCAAAAGTGATGTGCCTATGTTCCTCTTCTTAAAATATGGAAGGTTAGTTTTCTCCATCAAGTTTTTTTATTGAGGATTTTGAAGCTAATTTATGTGAGTGCTCAAGATAGTAAGGAAGGACTAGTTAGAGTTTCAATACAAAGTCATTTTTAAGCATGTACAAAATATTGAAAACCACTCAAAATCTAATATACTGGTGATGTTTAACTTCATGACATAAATGAGTTTCTCAAGTTACTGAGGTTCATTGTGTTGATCTTAGGCTAGTTCAAAAAATGTTCATGGTGTAAGAGTGATAAAATTGGTAATGACACTGATTACCTTATTTTCTCTAAATAAGATTTTTTCCTAGTGTAAATGTCATATGTTGGTGAAGATTCTTGAAGTATGAGTAGGTCTAACTATTTCATGCTAGTAGCCTAGACCTAGAAGAAATGTATTAATTCAAGAAGGTGATGCATAGTTTAAGTAAAAAGATGGTTGAGCAGGATTTCATCCAGTTAGTTTCTCACTAAGGATATTCAATAAACACAATGTTATTGAGCCTAATGAGCATGTAGCTTCTAATGGCATATAATCCATTGGTAGTGAGAGATGAGAACCTGATGTGCAGGAATGAAATGAGCTCACCAAGTTTGGAGAATTATTGATGAATCTAAGATGAAACTAGGAGAGATAATATAGTAGTCAAACATGAAATGACCACCTACATGATTCCTTGATTCTCCAAATGAAGATCTACAGTTGATAGTCTACAAGCTAATTCTAGCTAGTGGGTAGATTTAATTTTGACAAAGTTGGTAGAGGTACAAGTTGGAAAACCATGTCAAAATACATCCCCACACTTTTATAACACATTTTATAAGACCCTTAGAGGTAGCATACAAAGCAAAAGATGAAATATAATGGTCTTTTAACTCATACCTAGCCATCTGCAGATTTATAGTACATTCATGAGAGCATGATTCTAAGGCATGAGATGGGCTCACTAAGTGTGAAATGATATTAATGACCTTATAAGGATTTATAGGGATAAAACATAGTGATTTGACATAGATGTACACCTACAAGAAAATTTTCATTCTTCCCTAAGTGCACCTACAGGTGACATAGTTTGACATAGTCTACAACTTAGTCTAAGCTTCAGGAGGGTACAAATGTGAAAGGTTGGAAATAGTGTGAGATAGATGAACATGTTGAAACCAATATCATGGTGATATTATCACACTTTCATAGTTTTATCAGATTCAAGGATATACAATCTACAATCACATATCAATGTTTGAGGCCTACCAAGAATCTTTACACATTCACAAGAACTAATAGCCGGTCTTGAGGAGTTTAAACATTTAAGAGACCTAGATGTATGTCCAAGCTAAGAAAATTTGTATAGATCACCAACATGAACCCAATTATATTTCCATTCTCTTATTTTGGTTAAACACACTAGAGAGATGCTCTCTATTTTGTCTCAGATAGAGAGTACTCCATAATCAACAAAGTCTACAGACTTAGTACATAGAGGTTGAATGAATGAATGAGATAATATTGGGAAACTTGGTGAGATGTTGTAAAGGGATTGTTTGAATATGAATATATATTTAGAGACATCTTCAGCCATTAGAAATTTTTAGGTGATTAAATATGTAGTCATACATAATTAGGTCTATCAAGCCAAGAATTAGGCCTAAACCCTCACGGCCTAAAAATTGATCCAAACAACTTCATGAACCTTATAAATCATTTGAGGACCTTAATGTCAGGTTGTGGAGCTAAAAGCTTCGCTAATGCAAACATGGAGGAGGTTGTTGAGAGGTTGTTGAATTGCAGAGCAACCGACGTCAGTATGATCAACCGACGTCAATTATATCCAATGAGTAGAGCAACCAACATCAGTCAGGGATCAGTTGACATCATTCATCTCCAGCCAGACAGGGACTGACATCGGTCGCCTATGTGGTTCCAAAACTGTTAGTTCATGAATAGTTTGTTAATGAACCAGTTGTTTGCATGTAAAAGGCTAATTTTAGTCTTAAGTTGTGGATCTAATTATTGTAATTGGATGTCTAATTATTATTTGCATGAGATATATATAATAGACTCATGGGCTGTATTGTAAAGAGTGAGGGATCAAAGCAGGGATTCCCTAGGTGCTAGATAGAGAGAGAAAGTTTGGCTCCTCATAGTGCCATAGTGCCAAGTGTGTATGATCAAGTAGATCTGCAGGAGTGCAAGGTCTGGTAGAAGATCCACAGGGGTGCTGGTTTGGAGGATAAGAGTTCTTCATGGTATGTAAGATCTAGTTGGTCTATAGCTGTGCAAGATCAGGTAAGAGATATACGTGTGGTAAGTAAGGTCGGTTGATCTGCAGGTGTATGTGTGTATGAGATCTAGGTTTGCAGGTGTGCAAAACCAAGTTGATCTGCAGGTGTGCAAGATCAGGGAGGTCAGCAACACAACAGGTAGCAAGATCAGGTGAGATCTACTTGGAGTATGTTGTGTACTTGTTTGTACTGGCAGTATTGTTACTAGCTGGTGGAGGTGAACAACAACTCTTTGTTTGAGTTGATTGTTGGGACCGTAATTGAGAGAGTGGGCTCTTGAGAGAAAATATTTGTATGCCCTAGAGGTGTGGGAAGAAGACTGTGGCACTACTTTATTATATTTTCTTTCTAGATGAGTATTAATACAATTGGGTATTGTCTCTCTCATATTATGTGCTATTTTTGATTTCTAGTTACTTATCGCTTCGAGTTTAATTTTGCATTCAGTTGCTTGTATATGGTAATCAATTGTGCTTCTTAGGTCCTATCAAGTGGTATCAGAGCTAAGGTTGCAAGGAGCAGGTTCATATTTGATTACAGGTCATTCTCAGGGGTTTCTGATTGAGTGGGAGTATAGCAATGGCAGAAGAAAGTACACTAATAATGGAGGAATTTAAAGGCATGAATGATTAATTATGGAGTTATGGAAAGAAAGAGCAGGTAAAGAAAGATTGTTCGTTGGTAGCAGATCAGCATGAAGGAAATAAAGAAGTAGGTATCATTACATGGATTGTTGCACTGGTTGCTCTTATATGTTTCTTGGATAAAGTAGAATCTTGGTTTATAGATTTTGTTGCCTCTTTCCATGCAGCCCCAAATAGAGTATTTTTCCATGTTAAGGTCCATGGAGAATTTGGAAATATTTATTTAGGGGTTGGTGAGCCTTGTCAAAGTATTGGCAAAGGTGAAGTGCAGCTGAAATTGCAGATGGCCAACACATGGGTGTTGATGGATGTCATACAGGTCCCAGTCTTGAAGAGGAGTCTAATTGCTTCAAGAAAGTTGGGTGATGAGAGATGCACAGGAACTCTCACAGTGGATGCACTTAAATTGGCATGTGGTAAGAAAGTAGGTACTCTTTATCTACCTACTTGTATTATTGATTCTTCTTCTGTTGCGAAGACGTGGCTTTGTAGGCTTGGTCACATGAGCAAGAAGGAGATGCATATTTTTAAGAGGAAATCAGATGTGTTTGACAAACTTAAGAACTAGAAAGCCTTGGTTTTCTTGGCTGAGATGATGGATAGAGATCAGTTGAGGGGGCTAGATAATTTTGAGCAGAGCAAGGTTGTTTTGGACAAGGGTTTTGATCCAAAGGGTGCTCGCAGGGAAAGGTCATCACTCACAGGAAAACACAGAGACTGACGTCGGTTAGAAAACTGACATCGGTGTTCAGGTAGGAACTGACATCTATCAGGTGCAGACCAAGGTCGGTGATGTCAGATACAGGTGGACATCGATGTCAATCAGGGAACTGGTGTTGGCAGTCAGGTTAGTTGCATGGAACCAATGTCGATCAGATGCAGACTGGGTGGTGACCAACATCGGTCACTGGCGGATAGCAAGTTGTCAAGGAGTCTCAAATACCCATGTGGAGGATTGAAAGGGTAAGTAAGCCTCAAATTTTTTATTCCTCTTATTTATACTACTTATTGCTCACTGATGGTCAAGAACCAGGAAGTTTTTTAAAGAAGCGATGCAGGTAGAATCAAGGAAATAGTGGGAGCATGGCATCGATGAGGAATTTGATTCCTTAGAGAACCAAATGGTAGATTTGGTAGAGTTTCCAGGTAGGATGAAATCACTAAGAGACGAATGGATTCAAAGGTTAAAGAATAGAGTGAATGGACACGTGAGACAGAAGGCTAGGTTTTATGGTCTTGAGCAGGCTGCAGGATAGTGGTACAAGTTTCACAGGTTTATGACAAAGCAGGGCTTTAGTCAATGTCAGTGTAACCATTGTGTTTACTTTACCAGGTTGGATGATGATTGCAAAATTATATTGTTATTGTATGTTGTGTGTATGCTTGTTGCAGGGTCACACATGCAGGGTTTTGCTGAGCTAAAAGTAAAGTTAGTTCAGTGGTATGTCATGAAAATTTTTGGAGCAGTGAAATTCTTTGGTATGAGTATTCCTAGAGACAGGGAAGGTCAAAGGTTGATGTTGTCTCAGGATGATTATGTAAATAAGGTAGTGGCATGGTTCAAGATGCAGGATGCAGAATCGATAAGCACACCTATGGATGGACAATTCACAGAATAGGGTCCCCAATCACATGATGAGGTTGAGTACATGTGTACTAGACCTAAGTTTGCCCAAGCAGTGGGAGCTGTCAGTGAGTTTGTAGTCAATTTGGGAAGGAAGCACTGGAAATTAGTTCAGTGGATTCTCAGGTATCTGAGAGGGACCAGCAGTAGGTTAACATGTGATGTAGGGTTAGGCACTTTAGATACGATAGGTTACTTAGATGACAGGTGTTGCACCATAGGATGTGTGGTGTTGGTCTTCAAGATTGAGCTTAAAGAGGGATACAAGCCAAGAAAAAAATTAGATGGTGTACAGGTATAGGTACAAGTGCAGCTGTTTATCTCCAAGTGGGAGATTGTTAGGTTGTGGAGCTAAAAGCTTCACTGATGCAAACATGGAGGAGGTTGTTGAGTTGTAGAGTAACCGACGTCAGTCTGATCAACTGACGTTGATCATATCTAGTGAGCAGAGTAACTAACATCGATCATCTTTAGCAAGACAGGGACTGACATCTATCGCCTGTGTGGTTTCAAAATTATTAGTTCACAAATAGTTTGTTAACGAACTAGTTATTTGCATATAAAAAGCTAATTTTAGTCTTGAGTTGTAGATCTAATTATTTTAATTAGATGTCTAATTATTGTTTGCATGAGATCTATATAATAGACTAATGGGCTGTACTGTAAAGGGTGAGGGATCAAAGCAGGAATTCCTGGGTGTTAGATAGAGAGAGCAAGTTTGGCTCCTCATAGTGCCATAGTGACAAGTGTTTATGATCAAATAGATCTGTGGGAGTACAAGGTCTGGTAGAAGATCCACAGGGGTTCTGGTTTGGAGGACAAGGGTTCTTCATTGCATGTAAGATTTGGTTGGTCTACAGGTGTGCAAGATCAGGTAGGAGATCTACATGTGGTAAGTAAAATCGGTTGATCTATAGGTGTATGTGTGTGCGAGATCTAGGTTTGCACGTGTGCAATATTAGAGAGGTCAGCAACACAATAGGTAGCAAGATCAGGTGAGATCTACTTGGAATACATTGTGTACATGTTTGTACTGGCAGTATTGTTACTGACTGGTGGACTGGCAGTATTGTTACTAGTTGGTGGAGGTGAACAACAACTCTGTGTTTGAGTTGATTGTTGGGACCGTAATTGAGAGAGTGAGCTCTTGAGGGAAAATATCTATATGCCCTAGAGGTGTGGGAAGCTGTAGAAATGTGGTAAGAAGACTGTGGCACTTATTTATTGTATTTTATTTCTAGATGAGTATTAATACAATTGGGTATTGTCTCTCTCATATTATGTGTTATTTCTAATTTCTAGTTACTTATTGCTTCTAATTTAATTTTGTATTCAGTTGCTTGTATATGGTACTCAATTATGCTTCCTAAGTCATGTCAAGTGGTATCAAAGCTAAGGTTGCAAGGAGTAGGTTCGTGTTTGATTATAGGTCACTCTCAGGGGTTTCTAATTGAGTAGGAGTATAGCAATGACAGAAGAAAGTACACTAAGAATGGAGGAATTCAAAGGCACGAATGATCGATTACAGAGTTATGGAAATGAAGAGCAGGTAAAGAAAGATTGTTGGTTGGTAGCAGATCAGTATGAAGGAAATAAAGAAGCAGGTATCATTGCATGGATTGCTGCACTGGTTGCTCTTATATGTTCCTTGGATAAAGTAGAATCTTGGTTTATAGATTTTGTTGCCTCTTTCCATGCATCCCCAAATAGAGTATTTTTCCATGTTAAGGTCCATGGAGACTTTGGTAAGATTTATTTAGGGGTTGGTGAGCCTTGTCAAAGTATTGGCAAAGGTGAAGTGCGGCTGAAATTGCAAACGGCCAACACATGGGTGTTGATGGATGTCATGCAGGTCCCAGTCTTGAAGAGGAGTCTAATTGCTTCAAGAAAGTTGGCTGATGAGAGATGCACAGGAACTCTCACAGCAGATGCACTTAAATTAGCATGTGGTAAGAAAGTAGGTACTCTTTATCTACCTACTTGTATTACTGATTTTTCTTCTGTTGCGAAGACGTGGCTTTGTAGGCTTGGTCACATGAGCAAGAAGGAGATGCATGTTCTTAAGAGGAAGTCGGATGTGTTTGAAAAACTTAAGAACTGGAAAGCCTTGGTTTTTTTAGAAGAGGTGATGCACATAGATCAGCTTAGGGGGCTGGATAATTTTGAGCAGAGCAAGGTTGGTTTGGACAAGGGTTTTGATCCAAAGGGTGCTCGCGGGGAAAGGTCATCACTCACAGGAAAATAGAGAGATCGACGTCAGTTAGAAAATTGACATCAGCTTTCAGGTAGGAATTGACGTCTGTCAGGTGCAGACTAAGGTCAGTGATGTCAGACATAGGTGGAAACTAATGTCAGTCAGGGAATTGACATCGACAGTCAGGTCAGTTGCATGGAACCTATGTCGGTTGGATGCAGACTGGGTGGTGACCGATATCGGTCAATGAAATGGATTTTGGGCTAACAGCAAGCTATCAAGGAGTCTCAAACGCCCATGTGGAGGACTAAAAGGGTAAGTAAGCCTCAAATTTTTTATTCCTCTTATTTATACTACTTTTTGCTCACTGATGGTCAAGAACTAGGAAGTTTTTTAAAGAAGCGATGCAGGTAGAATCTAGGAAACAGTGGGAGCATGGCATGGATGAGGAAGTTGATTCCTTGGAGAACCAAATGGTAGATTTGGTAGAGTTTCCAGTTGGGATGAAATCACTGAGAGACAAATGGATTCCAAGGTTAAAGAATAGAGTGAATCGACACGTGAGATGGAAGGCCAAGTTTTATGGTCTTGAGCAGGCTGCAGGACAGTGGTACAGGTTTGACGGGTTTATGACAAAGCAGGGCTTTAGTCAATGTCAATGTAACCATTGAATTTACTTTACCAGGTTGGATGATGATTGCAACATTATATTGTTAATGTATGTTGTGTGTATGCTTTTTGTAGGGTCACACATGCAGGGTTTTGCTGAGCTAAAGGTAAAGTTAGTTTAGTGGTATGTCATGAAGAATTTTGGAGTAGTGATATTCTTTGGCATGAGTATTCCTAGAGACAGGGAAGGTCACAGGTTGATGTTGTCTCAGGATGATTGTGTGAATAAGGTAGTGGCATGGTTCAAGATGCAAGATACAGAATCGATAAGCACACCTACGGATGGACGGTTCACAGAACAAGGTCTCCAATCACATGATGAGGTTGAGTACATGTGTACTAGACCTGAGTTTTCCCAAGCAGTGAGAGTTGTCAGCAAGTTTGTAGTCAATCCAAGAAGGAAGCACTAGAAAGCGGTTAAGTGGATTCTCAAGTATCTAAGAGGGACCAGTAGTAGGTTAACATGCGATATAGGGTCAGGCACTTTAAATATGGTAGGTTACTTGGATGACAGGTGTTGCACCACAGGATGTGTGGTGGTTGGTCCTCAAGATTGAGCTTGGAGAGGGATACAAGCTAAGAAACAAATTAGATGGTGTATAGTTATAGGTATAGGTGCAGCTATTTATCTCCAAGTGGGAGATTGTTAGGTTATGTAGCTAAAAGCTTCACTGATGCAAACATGAAGGAGGTTGCTGAGAGGTTACTGAGTTGTAGAGCAACTGACGTCGATCTGATCAACTGACGTCGGTCATATCCAGTGAGTAGAGCAACTGACATCATTCAGGGATCAACCGACATCAGTCATCTCCAGCCAAACAGGGACCGACGTCGATCGTCTATGCCATTCCAAAACTGTTACTTCACGAACAGTTTGTTAACGAACTGATTGTTTGCATGTAAAAGGCTAATTTTAGTCTTGAGCTGCTGATCTAATTATTGTAATTGGATGTCTAATTATTATTTGCATGAGATCTATATAATAGACTCATGGGCTGTATTGTAAAGGGTGAGGGATCAAAGCAGGGATTCCCTAGGTGCTAGATAGAGAGAGCAAGTTTGGCTCCTCATAGTCCCATAGTGCCAAGTGTGTATGATCAGGTAGATCTGTGGGAGTGCAAGGTCTGGTAGAAGATCCAAAGGGGTGTTGGTTTGGAGGACAATGGTTCTTCATGGTATGTAAGATTTGGTTGGTTTGTAGGTGTACAAAATTAGGTAGGAGATCTACATGTGGTAAGTAAGATCGGTTGATCTCCAAGTGTATGTGTGTGCAAGATCTAGGTTTGTACATGTGCAAAACTAGGTTGATCTGCAGGTGTGCAAGATCAGGGAGGTCAGAAACATAATAAGTAGCAAGATCAGGTGAGATCTACTTAGAGTACGTTGTGTACTTGTTTGTACTGGCAGTATTGTTACTGCCTGGTGGACTGGCAGTAATGTTACTAGCTGGTGGAGGTGAACAACAACTCTGTGTTTGAGTTGATTATTGAGACCGTAATTGAGAGAGTGAGCTCTTGAGGGAAAATATCTATATGCCCTAGAGGTGTGGGAAGCCCTAGAGGTGTGATAAGAAGACTGTGGCACTTCTTTATTGTATTTTCTTTCTAGATGAGTATTAATATAATTGGGTATTGTCTCTCTCATATTCTGTGTTGTTTATGATTTCTAGTTACTTATTACTTCTGGTTTAATTCCACATTCAGTTGCTTGTATATGGTAATCAATTGTGCTTCCTAGGTCCTATCAAGTGGTATCATAGCTAAGGTTGTAGGGAGCAGGTTCATGTTTGATTACAGGTCACTCTCAGGGGTTTCTAATTGAGTGGGAGTATAGCAATGACAAAAGAAAGTACACTAATAATGGAGGAATTCAAAGACATGAATGATCAATTATGGAGTTATGGAAAGAAAGAGTAGGTAAAGAAAGATTGTTGGTTGGTAGCAGATCAGCATGAAAGAAATAAAGAAGCAGGTATCATTGCATGGATTGTTGCACTGGTTGCTCTTATATGTTCCTTGGATAAAGTAGAATCTTGGTTTATAGATTCTATTGCCTCTTTCCATGCAGCCCCAAATAGAGTATTTTTCCATGTTAAGGTCCATGGAGACTTTGGTAAGATTTATTTAGGGGTTGGTGAGCCTTGTCAAAGTATTGGCAAAGGTGAAGTGTGGCTAAAATTGCAGACGGCCAACACATGGGTGTTGATGGATGTCATGCAGGTCCCAGTTTTGAAGAGGAGTCTAATTGCTTCAAGAAAGTTGGGTGATGAGAGATGCACAGGAACTCTCACAGCGGATGCACTTAAATTAGCATGTGGTAAGAAAGTAGGTACTCTTTATCTACCTACTTATATTACTGATTCTTCTTTTGTTGCGAAGACATGGCTTTGTAGGCTTGGTCACATGAGCAAGAAGGAGATGCATGTTATTAAGTGGAAGTCAGATGTGTTTGACAAACTTAAGAACTGGAAAGCCTTGGTTTTCTTGGAGGAGATGATGGACAGAAATTAGCTGAGGGAGCTGGATAATTTTGAGTAGAGCAAGGTTGGTTTGGACAAGGGTTTTGATCCAAAGGGTGCTCGTGGGGAATGGATATCACTCACAGGAAAATATAGAGATCGACGTCGATTAAAAAATTGACGTTGGCATTCAGGCAAGAACTGACATCTATCAGGTACAAACCAAGGTTGGTGATGTCAGACACAAGTGGACACTGATGTTGATTAGGGAATCAGTGTCAACAGTCAGGTCAATCACATGGAACCAATGTCGATCGGATGCAGACTGGGTGGTGACCGACATCGGTCACTAGAATGGATTCTGGGTGGACAGCAAGTTGTCAAGGAGTCTCAAACACCCATGTGGAGGATTGAAAGGGTAAGTAAGCCTCAAATTCATTATTCCTCTTCTTTATACTACTTTTTGCTCACTGATGGTCAAGAACCAGGAAGTTTTTTAAAGAAGCGATGCAGGTAGAATCTAGGAAACAGTGGGAGCATGGCATGGATGAGGAATTTGATTCCTTAGAGAACCAAATGGTAGATTTGGTAGAGTTTCCAGCTGGGATGAAAGAACTAAGAGATGAATGGATTCCAAGGTTAAATAATAGAGTGAATGGAAACATGAGATGGAAGGCCAGGTTTTATGGTCTTGAGCAGGTTGTAGGACAGTGGTACAGGTTTGACGGGTTTATGACAAAGCAAGGCTTATTCAGTGTCAGTGTAACCATTGTGTTTACTTTACCAGGTTGGATGATGATTGAAACATTATCCTTTTACTGTATGTTGTGTGTATGCTTGTTTCAGGGTCACACATGCAGGGTTTTGTTGAGCTAAAGGTAAAGTTAGTTCAGTGTTATGTCATGAATTTTGGAGCAGCAAAATTATTTGGCATCAGTATTCCTAGAGACAGGGAAGGTCACAGGTTGATGTTGTCTCAGGATGATTATGTGAATAAGGTAGTGGCATGGTTTAAGATGAAAAATGCAAAATCAATAAACACACCTATGAATGGATAGTTCATAGAACAAGGTCCCCAATCACATGATGAGGTTGAGTACATGTGTACTAGACCTAAGTTTGCCCAAGCAGTGGGAGCTGTCAGCAAGTTTGTAGTCAATCTGGGAAGGAAGCACTGGAAAGTGATTCAGTGGATTCTCAAGTATCTGAGAGGGACTAGCAGCAGGTTAACATGCGATGCAGGGTCAGGCACTTCGAATATGGCAGGTTACTTGGATGACAGGTGTTGCACCACAAGATGTGTGATGGTTGGTCTTCAATATTGAGCTTGAAGAGGGATACAAGCTAGGAAATAAATTAGACGGTGTATAGGTACAGGTACAAGTGAAACTATTTATCTCCAAGTGGGAGATTGTTAGGTTGTGGAGCTAAAAGCTTCACTAATGCAAACATGGAGGAGGTTGCTGAGAGGTTGCTGAGTTGTAGAGAAATCGACGTCAATCTGATCAATCAACGTTGATCATATCTAGTGAGCAGAGTAACTGACATCGGTTAGGGATAGGCTGACGTCGGTCATCTCCATCCAGACAGGCACTGACGTCAGTCACCTGTGCGGTTCCAAAATTGTCAGTTCATGAACAATTTGTTAACGAACCGATTGTTTGCATGTAAAAGACTAATTTTAGTCTTGAGCTGCGGATCTAATTATTGTAATTGGATGTCTAATTATTATTTGCATGAGATCTATATAATAGACTCATGGGCTATATTGTAAAGGGTGAGGGATCAAAGCAAGGATTCCCTGGGTGCTAGATAGAGAGAGCAAGTTTGGCTCCTCATAGTGCCATATTGCCAAGTGTGTATGATCAGGTAGATCTACGGGAGTGTAAGGTCTGGTAGAAAATCCACAGGGGTGCTAGTTTGGAGGACAAGGATTCTTCATGGTATGTAATATCTGGTTGGTCTACAAGTGTGCAAGATCAGGTAAGAGATCTACATGTGGTAAGTAAGGTCGGTTGATCTACAGGTGTATGTGTGTGGGAGATCTACGTTTGTAGTTATGCAAAACCAGGTTGATCTACAGGTGTGCAAGATCAGGGAGGTCAACAACACAATAGGTAGCAAGATCAGGTGAAATCTATTGGAGTACATTGCGTACTTATTTATACTAGCAGTATTGTTACTAATTGGTGGACTGCCAGTATTGTTACTATCTGGTGGAGGTGAACAACAACTCTGTGTTTGAGTTGATTGTTGGAACCATAATTGAGAGAGTGAGCTCTTGAGGGAAAATATATGTATGCCCTAGAGGTGTGGGAAGCCCTAGACATGTGGGAAGAAGACTGCGGCACTTCTTTATTGTATTTTCTTTCTAGATGAGTATTAATACAATTGGGTATTGTCTCTCTCATATTCTGTGTTATTTCTTATTTCTAGTTACTTATTGCTTCTGGTTTAATTCCGCATTTAGTTGCTTGTTTATGGTAATCAATTGTGCTTCCTAGGTCCTGTCAAGTGGTATCAGAGCTAAGGTTGTAGGGAGTAGGTTCGTGTTTGATTACAGGTCACTCTCAAGGGTTTCTAATTGAGTGGGAGTATAGCAATGGCAGAAGAAAGTACACTAAGAATGGAGGAATTCAAAGGCACGAATGATCAATTACGGAGTTATGGAAAGAAAGAGCAAGTAAAGAAAGATTATTGGTTGGTATCAGATCAGCATGAAGGAAATAAAGAAGTAGGTATCGTTCCATGGATTGTTGCACTGGTTGTTCTTATATGTTCCTTGGATAAAGTAGAATCTTGGTTTATAGATTCTGTTGCCTCTTTCCATGTAGCCCCAAATAGTGTATTTTTCCATGTTAAGGTCCATGGAGACTTTGGAAAGATTTATTTAGGGGTTGGTGAGCCTTGTCAAAGTATTGGCAAAGGTGAAGTGCAGCTGAAATTGCAGATGGCCAACACATGGGTGTTAATGGATGTCATGCAGGTCCCAGTCTTGAAGAAGAGTCTAATTACTTCAGGAAAGTTGGGTGATGAGAGATGCACAGGAACTCTCATAACGGATGCACTTAAATTAGCATGTGGTAAGAAAGTAGGTAATCTTTATCTACCTACTTATATTACTGATTCTTCTTCTATTGTGAAGATGTGGATTTCTAGGCTTGGTCACATGAGCAAGAAGGAGATGATGTTCTTAAGAGGAAGTCAGATGTGTTTGACAAACTTAAGAACTGGAAAGCCTTGGTTTTCTTTGAGGATATGATGGATAGAGATTAGCTGAGGGGGCTGGATAATTCTAAGTAGAGCAAGGTTGGTTTGGACAAGGGTTTTGATCCAAAGGGTGGTTGCAGGAAAAGGTCATCACTCACAGGAAAACACAGAGACTGACGTCAGTTAGAAAACTGACATCAGTGTTCAGGTAGGAACCGACGTCGGTCAGGTGCAGACCAAGGTCGGTGATGTCAGACACAGGTGGACATCGACATCGATCAGGGAACCGGTGTCGACAGTCAGGTCAGTCGCATGGAATCGACGTCGATCAGATGCAGACTGGGTGGTGACCGACATCAGTCACTGAAATGGATTTTGGGTGGAGAGCAAGCTGTCAAGGAGTCTCAAATGCCCATGTGGAGGATTGAAAGGGTAAGTAAGCCTCAAATTCATTATTCCTCTTATTTATACTACTTGTTGCTCACTGATGGTCAAGAACCAGGAAGTTTTTTAAAGAAGCGATGCAGGTAGAATCTAGGAAACAGTGGGAGCATGGCATGGATGAGGAATTTGATTCCTTGGAGAACTAAATGGTAGATTTGGTAGAGTTTCTAGCTGAGATGAAAGCACTAAGAGATGAATGGATTCCAAGGTTAAATAATAGAGTGAATGGACACATGAGATGAAAGTCCAGGTTTGATGGTCTTGAGTAGGCTGCAGGACAGTGGTACAGGTTTGATGGGTTTATGACAAAGCAGGGCTTTAGTCAGTGTCAGTGTAACCATTGTGTTTACTTTACCAATTTGGATGATGATTGAAACATTACCTTGTTACTATATGTTGTGTGTATGCTTGTTGCAGGGTCACACATGCAGGGTTTTGATGAGCTAAAGGTAAAGTTAGTTCAGTGGTATATCATGAAGAATTTTGGAGCATCAAAATTCTTTGGCATGAGTATTCCTAGAGAGAGGGAAGGTCATAGGTTGATGTTGTCTCAGGACGATTGTATGAATAAAGTAGTGTCATAGTTCAAGATATAGGATGCAGAATCGATAAGCACACCTATGGATGGACAATTCACATAATAGGGTCCCCAATCACATGATGAGGTTGAGTACATATGTACTAGACCTGAGTTTGCCCAAGTAGTGAGAGCTGTCAGCAAGTTTGTAGTCAATCCGGGAAGGAAGCACTGGAAAGCAGTTCAGTGGATTCTCAGGTATCTGAGAGGGACCAGCAGTAGGTTAACATGCGATGCAAGGTTAGGCACTTTGGATATGGTAGGTTACTTGGATGACAGGTGTTGTACCACAGGATGTGTGGTGGTTAGTCTTTAAGATTGAGCTTGAAGAGGGATACAAGCCAGGAAACAAATTAGATAGTGTAAAGGTACAGGTACAGGTGCAACTATTTATCTCCAAGTGGGAGATTTTTAGGTTGTGGAGCTAAAAGCTTCACTAATGCAAACATGGAGGAGGTTGTTGAGAGGTTGTTGAGTTGTAGAGCAACCGACATCAGTCTGATCAACCGACGTTGGTCATATCTAGTGAGCAGAGAAACCGACATCAGTCAAGGATCAGCCGATGTCGATCATCTCCAGCCAGATAGGGATCGACATCGGTTGCCTATGCGGTTCCAAAACTATTAGTTCATGAATAGTTTGTTAACAAACCAGTTGTTTTCATGTAAAAGGCTAATTTTAGTCTTGAGTTATGGATCTAATTATTGTAATTGGATGTCTAATTATTGTTTGCATGAGATCTATATAATAGACTCATGGGCTGAATTGTAAAGGGTAAGGGATCAAAGTAGGGATTCCCTGAGTGATAGATAGAGAGAGCAAGTTTGGCTCCTCATAGTGCCATAGTACCAAGTGTGTATGATCAGGTAGATCTATGGGAGTGCAAGGTCTGGTAGAAGATCCATAGGGGTGCTAGTTTGGAGGATAAGGGTTCTTCATGGTATGTAAGATCTGGTTGGTCTCCAGGTGTGCAAGATCAGGTAGGAGACTTACATGTGGTAAGTAAGGTCGGTTGATCTGTAGGTGTATGTGTGTGCGAGATCTAGGTTTGCAGGTGTGCAAAACCAGGTTGATCTGTAGGTGTGCAAAATTAGGGAGGTCAGCAACACAACAGGTAGCAAGATCAGGTGAGATCTACTTGGATTATGTTGTGTACTTGTTTGTGCTGGCAGTATTGTTACTGACTGGTGGACTGGTAGTATTGTTACTAGCTGGTGGAGGTGAACAACAACTCTGTGTTTGAGTTGATTGTTGGTACCGTAATTGAGAGAGTGAGCTAATGAGGGATAATATATGTATGCCCTAGAGGTGTGGGAAGCCCTAGAGGTGTGGGAAGAAGACTGTGGCACTTCTTTATTTTATTTTCTTTTTGGATGAGTATTAATACAATTAGGTATTGTCTCTCTCATATTCTGTGTTGTTTCTGATTTCTAGTTACTTATTGCTTATGGTTTAATTACACATTCAGTTGTTTGTATATGGTAATCAATTGTGCTTCCTAGGTCCTATCACTTAATATTAGAATATAAGATAGATTGGGATCACTATTTTCCAAGGAGTAACTCAAGAATGATCAATTTAACGTAAAACTACATTAGGCCTACTCAGAATGCATAGAAGACTCGATAAGCCAACTTATTTTACTCACACCTATATAGAGGGATTGCATGGTGCCCCAAGGAGTTCAAAATATTTGAAGGGGGTTTCTAGATCAAACTCAATGGACATTTTTTTGGAGTTAGATGTCAATATTTTATGAACAATCCTTAACAGTTCAAGACACCTAAAACCCTATTTCAAACCCAATTGAAAAGAGATGAATGGAGGTGAATATATAAGAGGTAAAATGAATTAGTAAGTTCTTGGAGATTTTTTATAACTCTCTCAGTATCTTCACCATAAAATTTTGTTGTAATGCCACTTATATGAACAAATTAAAACCTAAGTTTTTTTCAAGATGTGAATTGTTTTAGAAGTGAAAAAGATAAGTGTTGAGTGAGAATAATTATATAAGGTTTGTGGGGACTTGTTATAACTCCTAATATTCATATCTCATCATATTTTTGTGTGAAAATCTCTCTACTAGACCTATCACTATAGGCAGTTTAAGTGAAATGGTGAAAAAGCAATGTGATTATCGAAGTGTGAAGATGAGAAGAGTGATGTTGAATCCTATTGAAGTATATGATATACCATAGGATAAATATGTCTTCAAAATTTTCCTAACACCTCTAAAAATAATTTCCATGAGAAAATGTAAGTTATCCTAATGATAAGTGTGAGGATAAGTCTACAAAGGCTAGTGATTAGTCATAAACAATGAATGACAAGTGGTGTAGATAAGTCCATCAGTTAGGTACATATGATGACTATTACCATCAGGATTCCACATTTTCATGACAATGAAAATGTGTAAAAAACCACTATGGTAGTTTTAAGAAGTCAATAGAATTCTTCATCATCAAGATAGTTTCAAAGAGGAAGGTGAAGATCCCTTACGCCAACTCAAAGTAGAATGATGCATCTCTAATGAACACTTGTCTAAGATCACTTCTTGACTTGTTATCCACCTAATTATCTTCATTTTAAACTAGTTTTTTTATCTTGACATTTGTCTTGGTGACTCTTGAACTTCTCTTCTCCTCTCTCTTCTCACATGCTCTATAAATGCAAGCCATTTTGGAAATTGTATCTAGGATACACCTACTATGGTGAATCCCTACTAGTTTGGCACCTTGTTTTATCCTTTGAATAAATTTATGAAGTTGATTTATTAACTACACATCTTTCCTAAGTATCTTAAGTGGTATATTTTATTGACAAGTGATGAAAAAAATCTCCTTACTTTTATTCTTCCCTTGTATGCATTATGTAAGTGGAATCTCTTCTATCATATCTCATAAAGTGTATTATTTTTTAAGGTGTAATTTAAGTGTGAGAGGGGATAGTAGTTTATATTATCAGACCTTCTTTTCACCCACCTCTGGTTATGCATAGAAATCTGCTTCTATGAGAAACACTTATGCTAGAAGGTCATAGAGTTGAGGTCAGTTTTAGTAACTTTCTCTCTTAGAGTATATGCAAGTGTGTTTTTGGAATAATATTTTGGTGTATCAACTCATTAGTATAGGTTAATTTATGTTACTTTCTTCCCTTTTCACCCCCTAAAATGACTATTCTAGTGTAGTGTGAGATTAAGAGATAAATCTAGGGAGATAACACTTTAACCTAGAGGTTTACCTCTATTATAGGGAACCCACAGGCCTATAGGTGATCCCATGTTGTCCAAATATGAGAGAGGATTTAACACCCTCTCATATGGTGTAATATTTGGTTACAATAGGAAGGAAAATGAAACAAAGCCTCCTAAAGACCCAAAATGGACACTTGAGGCTACTTTTTAATTTCTAAATACCCCTAAGACCTTATTGGACCTTATTACATCACACTTAGGCTTATTTACATGATGTTTATAATATATCTTATATTTCTCATACATCAATGAAGGCCAATAAAAATATATTAGACATATTATTAGCTTACCTCAAGACATTAGTGCCATTACAAAATTTCTTCCAAGAAAAATCAATCAATTGGATATAATGTTTGTCAAAAGGAAAGGTCTTCAAAGAAAGACATGTTTTTTATGTTAATAGATCGCACATTAAATAAACTTTAGAATTAAAAATAGCACATGATCCATACTAAAAAAAAGTTATTTTTTATGATGATGCATTTTAACCATTGCCTATTGGAACTATTAACATATTAACTATACTTCCATACATATGTATTAAAATTGTATAATCTCAAGAAAATAACTCAACTTTAGATGGATAAAAAACTACATGTTATGACTACACAATAGAATGACCTTCCTTAATATTCATTGTTCTACCAAATACATGAGCATAAATAGAATAAATATAAAATAATTTTTAATCTATATATCGAGTAACACCATGTGTTATCCAATGGCTAGTAATTGGGATGACTTGTAAATTAATACAATATAAAAGGTTTACTTACTATGGTATTTCTTACTTTTTTTTCTTTAGGTGAAGTTATGTTTATAGTACCTTGTTTCAATAAAGTTTAAATGCATGAATATACACTTCATTTGATACATTATTATTATAATAGATTTAGTAGGCATCCAATATTTAGGTATTTTTTACTTAAACTTGATGATGTGTCATTGTATCCAAGGAATAGTAGTCACTTTAAAAAAAAACATTATCAAAGACAATTTTCCAACTATTGTTATGGATCTTCAAGAGTGGCTTCATGAAATGCTTCAATGATAAACTTGTTGAAGACTTTATGCACTTTGATTCTATTTTTCATGGAAAAAAATCATATTAGATAAAGATCCATGTTGAAGTAATTAACATGATATATCTATAAAGTTATTGTACTTTGTTTTTCATGTTGAGTACTATTGGCACCATATGGACCAATTTACATAGTGTAATTCCTTCCATCCTGCTTGAAGATCTACAACAATCTTATCATCAGAGA
>JARHVA010000548.1:3982500-4087500 GCA_037957365.1 Torreya grandis | reverse complement strand
TATAAAAAGGTGAGTATGGTAGCCAAACTTAGATCGACCTTATACTAAACATTTCAGTGAGAGAATTGAATGTAGGAAACTAAGGCTTGGCCAAAAGCAAATGTTGATCCCAAACCTAATAGTACTCATTAAATATTCTATCCCTATCATTGGTAGATTAAAAAACCACTACAAAATAACCTCTAATGGAGGGGAAAATTTTAATCTTGCCATCAATCAGTGTTTTTCAATGACTAGTGATCCATTTATGAAGATCTGATAGTCTAGCCCATAACTCATTAAATCAATAAATCATGGCTCTATTTAGTAACCATTCTTCTTGATCCAGTATGATATTAATCTCCTTCTTGTCAAAAGAAACTAGGGGATTTACTTTTGAAGGATTTATCGATTTGACCCTCACTAATTAAGAGACTTTATTAGTGAATATGGGCTTAGGGTTCCTAGCATATACTTCCCTTGATGCCCCTCTATCTGAACTATACCTTTGCTATGACACTGCATTCTTCAGTTGCAACTTTGCATGCTTCTGTATGCTTGGATCCACCAGCCTTCCCCCTAAAACATCTCAGTAATAATATTAAATGAGCTTGATATGCTTTGTCATTGTGACTTTGATATACATCATGACTGGAATGATACTAATATTTCAGATTCCTTGAAGGAAATATTTATAATTCCCATTCTACTAATGCATCAACATTGAATGCATTTTTTGTAAAGAAAATTTTTGGTATTGATATTATTTTCATTGAAATCAACACACTACAATCATTCCATTGAATATGATTATTCAAGGTACTATTGTTACAATAAAATCATATCTTATTAACAAAATAAGATTGCATTGAATTTTCAAGTAACTCATAATAACTTACCATTGATATTACTTGCACCAACAGGTATTACAAAATTTAAAATTAATGCTTCAAATATCCATTTGTGTCTTCGTATACATATAAATGAAATGAAACCATTAGAAGAACAAGGAATTCCACTTTTAAAATAGTACTTGTCATATATATAATACATTATGATAGATGAAATGAGTTTCATAGGGATAAATATATTGACACATACTAATCAAAATTTACAAGAAGCATTTCCACAACATAAAAATGATCCATTTGGTGTAAAATATATTATTCTTTTTGGTGATCTGGGTCAATTGTCATTGGTACATGATATATTGATGTATGGTGGAACATGATATGGTTCGACACTTGGGTGCATGTTCAAAAAAATATTACATAGAAAATAATTTTTCATCAGAAAAGCTTTAATCCATGTCAGGGAACTTTTTGAAATCTATTATTGAATGTTTAAAATGTTGAACCCAAACTTGAAGATTGGAATTTACTAATGTCTCAAATAGATACCAAAATGATTTGGCTTCAACACATAATATATAAATGTTGAAATCATTAAATATATTGATTGCATAGAACTACATAGAATGAACTAGGAAAAATAATTTTGGATATTCAGATGATGAGTAATTAGATACCAAAATTATTTTATCAAAAAGACGAAAAAAAAAAAAAAAAAAAACATTTTTTCTTTTAAACCTAGAGGTATTCCCGATCCCAAATGGGACACTGCGACTCCACCCAACGACCTTCATTGGGTTGAATGGAGGTGAGACTAATCCTCTAGAGGCTATCGATGGGGCCCACACGCACGAGATAGCCTTGAAAATCTGGGCAGTGAGAATCGACCTCGGGATAAAAAAATTGTTCTTACATCTAATTTGTGGGTTGAATCTAGCTTGGTCAATGGTGCTCTTGGCAAGTTCATGCTATTGTTTAGATAACAAGTAGCAAACCATCTAAACTTCCAATGTTTGTAATTGTGCACATGAAAAATTATATAGGCCTAACTTGGGATCCAAAAAAATACTCAAAATCTGTTGATCCCTCTCTTATGTTGAGAGAATATTAAACAACTTTCGCTCAAAATGGATTGATCTCTAACATTACATAAATCATAGAGATTTACATTAAAAAAAGGTACTAGTTGATATTGGTAATATTGAACACCAAAGCATAACTTGTATAGTATTATTAAGAGTGAAACCCTGACAAGATCTTTGGATTTTACTTTCTTTCTCTTTGGATCAATATGCAAGAATATAAAATAGCGTATACATCCATTTCAAGAAAAAAGGAGATCAAATTTTGTATTTCATCTCAAAACTCACTCTTAATAGATCAAAAGTATTTCACATTCATTGTGTTTATTCAATTTTTCTTTTGACATCTCTTAATTATGTGTAAAATAATTCGACCAAAGTTTCAAAAACTTTTGTTTGTGTTCCATCTCCCCTCTTTCTTAAACCATTTGCAACACACTTCTTTTACTTTACTGGCATTTCATTTGCACCTCCTCCATGCAATTGCTAATTTATTAACTACTTCACTGTTTATTGTGTTCTCCCCATGGCCTTCATATACTCCGCATTCTACAGCGCCTGTTCGGGTGCTCTCATTGCACTTCTCATATGCCAATGCTAGTCTTTGTAAACATGTTAACTCAAACAATTACAGACCAAAGCTTACTACAAGTCTTAAAGCTATAGAAAGAAAATACAAACGCAAAAAATCGAATGCAACAACACGAAGATGGTTGGTTGACGAAATGCTTATACTCCTGCAGTGGTGCGAAAGAGCCTGAGCAAGCCGTAGGTTACTAACATGGCAATCCATCCTCCTATCAACACTCTCACGCTTCCTATTATAATCGAAGAGCGCCCAAAATAAGCTCCAACAGCCCCAAACATTATGAGCGCTAAGGTCGAAACCCCTGCCAGCACGCAAACCCTAATAATATAGCCGCTGATAAAAGCGGCGGAGATTAAAGGCAACAGTGCTCCCACAGAAAATGCGAGTGCCGACGCGCAAGCTGCCTGAATAGGGTTTGGAAGGCCCTCTCTTTCTGCACTTGAAATCACTAATGGAGACGGAGGAGGCATAGTGCCCATTCTCGCTCTAGACGAAAACGGTGAACCCACATACGTCGACTGTTGGAATCCGTTTACGGACTTTTTTGCTTTCTTTTCTATCTTCAGATTGGATAATTCAACGTCGCGTTGTGTTTGCACAGAAACGAATTCTCCGATGGCCATGCTACAGGCCCCATCAACCAGCGCAGCAAGGCCCGACATGACCATGGTCTTTGCGTCCGTTTTCACTGCGCCCACGCCCATCATAAGCGAGGCGGTCGTCACCAGTCCATCATTTGCTCCTAGCAATGCAGCACGAAGCCACTGCGCTCTCTGCTGGTAATCTATTTCTTTTTCTCCTTCTATCTTTGGAGAAGTCAAAGAAGACATGGTGATGCTAACAATGCAATTTTGAGGCTTCGATAGTGGCGATGATGACTCTGTTATTCCCGCTGTTTTCTTCAATTCCATGGAAACAGATGGGCTAAATGCTTTCTCGTCCATTTTAACAAATAAAGTATAAATGGAAATGATCAGATCAGAATGTGGAGCAAAAGATCAATGCAAGCGTGTGTTCTCCACGCTCAGATAGAACTCTTATGTAGGAGACTCAACCGTTTCAGCCACAAATAGAGGTCCCAATTGGACCGTCACAGTAACAGGCACTACCTTCAAACAGACAAGCTCTTGATCCTCTTCACACCTAACCCATTGTATTTTTCGGGTTTTTAAGTCTTCGTGGGATTTTCATGGCGCTTGCCATGAGCGTGGCTGTACACAATTTCCCTTTATTTTAATGCGAATGGGATTCATGATATCAGAAAACTGTTAATTTTTTATGAATTTAAGAAAGCATATCCCAAGTTTGCATGGATCAGGAACTTGAAGAGCGCCACTGACTTTTTATTAATTTATTGTATAACTTGGTCTGTTAAATTACAAAGTATAGGGACTAGGTACTCTCGCTCTAAAAATCGGGCATGAAGCATAAGGTAATAATTTATTTTTTAAGTGGATTCCATGTGGTATCTCAAAGGGGAGATGGAGATTATTAAGGAGGTGGTGCAACCATAGAATATTATAAACGAAAGTTAAAATACAAACTCGCAATAGCACTTTGTAATGATAGTATGGATAACCGAACTGATTGAGACATGGATCGTGTCAATCCAAGAATGCTGGTAGTCATGCATGTGGATAAAGATTGTCCAGTGGAATGAAATTTATTTAAGGGTTATTAGGGAAATAGTTTAGAGTATATGAGATTATTTCATATTTTTAATATGTAGTTGCTAATTAATTATGTTTCAAATTTTGTAAAATCTTGTTAAAAATTAAAGTGATAAATAGTTTGTATACCTCTAATAAATATGATAGTCTCGATTACATCATATCAGAGTATTTCTAAAGTAAAGTCATTTTACATATACTATTTAATGGAGATGTTTTATTGTGGCAATTATTTGTTGAAAAATATAACTATTATACATTTGACTAACAACAACAATAACAATAACAATGGGATAAAACTTCAAAACTACCCTTGCAGGGAGTAAATGGCTTTCCCACTTGTTTTCTACAACACATGTCTTCTCTATAATTATGCAAAAAATCCATAGAATGCATTAAAATGCATGTTCAAGTCCTTAGTTTTTGTGTATCCACTCAATCGTTAAACACATGATGCCACATGCAATATGTGAATTCACAATTATGTGTTTTTCAATGTTCGTGCTCAGTTTCCACATGCGACCCATCCGCTCGTAATTTAGTGATTTCAATCTTGCTCCTTGGTTTGTAACTACATTGGCATGTGTCATCTATCCGCTCACATTTGCATCAATTTTGTAAGGTGTCTAGACTCCTTGTCATTTTATGTAATAAAATTCAAATTACTTTGGCACATCTTCGTAGTTCCACTAATTTCTCTCTCCATTCTCGATTGCATAGTTTGATTTGCTCACGGTTCCTGAATAGAAATGTATTTGTCCTCCATGTTATTAAAATATACACCTTAATTAGCTTTAAAGAATAGTCAACTATCACTGTAATTAGTCTACCACTAGGACATGGAAATTTCAAAAATATCTCCACACATCATAATTGCCCACAAAAAGGAGAGGTTGCTTTTAGGTAAGGAATAGTAAATGGGGTGTGCAAGTTGCATTTTCTTATTTAGATGTAGTTGGTAAAACATAAAACATTAGAAATCTCTGAAATCTCTATTAAATTAAAACATGTAGTAGTTATTTTTAGTGTGATCTTTCTCCTACAAAAATTGTGAGTCATGTGTAGGAAAGGGTATACTTTGATTTTTGTTATGGTATAATGTATCTAGTGGTGTAAAGATTTTTTTTTTGAAAGTACATAGTGTAGGATTTTCGTCAAGGATTTCATACGTATATGATAAAACCTATCTAACCCATGGTAGATTTAAGACTATTATTTTTTCTAGTTTTAGTCATTTGAATTTGTTATGTAAGATATATCATTATTGATATTATGTTTTTTATACATGAAATATAAATTTATATATTGATCTAACCTTCAATTTTCAATAATTAGGTGAGTTCCCTAAGAAGTTTCTATGTAAAATATATAATTTTCATTTCTTTTTTTAAAAAGTGAATGAGTTTGGAGTATTCAGGGTTAATCAAAGGTGTAGATAAACTACTATCATGTGTTATACCATGTTATATGTTGATCACCAAATAATGCGATTATGCATTTTAATGTAGTTACACATGAGATATAAATTATCATACTCTATGCAATTCATTAACACTAGCAACAACACTTTATGGTGTCATCTTTAGTGGATACATTGTAAATTTAAAAGACCAACCAATATGACCTATCATAAGTAATAAACTTAGGATGCTATGTACCCTTACACCTACAAACCATTTTACCATTTTTTAGTCACGAGGTACTTAGCATACAAATGTCCACTAACCTAACCTTTGGCATTTAAAATCACTTTATATCACAATCCATTTTTTCAATTTTAAGTTACACTTGTACACAATTAGTAATTATGTTCATCTATATTAAAAATGGATTAGCAATTATCAAACTAATAAATCATCCTTACATTGGGTGTCCCCTTGTTTAATCCCACAACAAATTTGGTAGGTTCATAAAAGATCGTTTGATCATATGCCTTACAAAATCTCACTATGCACTAGGACATTGACAGTCCTAATGTCGATAGGACATAATCATATTGGTAAAAACATTAATTATATTAAGACTAAATTATATCTAAAGAAACATTAATTAATAAGGAGGAAAAGTGGACTAAGAGAGTTACATGTTCCTTGAAAAAATAGTGTCTTTAGTGTTTATATGATATTTGTCCTTGAGCCTTGATTCTTTGTACCTTCTCAAGTTGTTGAACCCTAGTTATTTTCTATAGTATTTTTTTTTTGAAGTTGTACTTTCATACCACCAACATTTTTTATTGAGCATGTATTATATTTCTTCTAAATAAATTTTTCACATGTTGTGTATCCTCTAAGAAGATCAAAATACTATTATTTATAACATAGAATGTGTGAGCATCATACAAATAGTTGTTGGGATTTGAAGAATAAAATACAAATTATCATTGATAATGGTGATCTTATAATATATAAATTAATCAAGCAATCTACTCACACTATCATTGTATCTCCTAAGGAATAATAGCAAGAAAAGTTACAAAAGAAAAAAATAGAGCAAGAAAGATTTCAAAACGAGCAAGATGAAAAATTAAGGCTACAAAAATAATAATTACAAAGGCAACAATTATCTAAGTAAATTAAACAAATTAAAAAGGATAATTTACTCAAAGAACATTCCCAAAAATAGAAGTGGCAAAAAAACTCAAGATAGGCAAGAAATCACCTTTATGAAAGCGTTTCTCATAAAAGAAGTTCAAAAGTAATATATTCCTAAAAATACTAATGGTACACATGTGGTTTCTAAGTATCTAAATCCTATAAGATCCTTCATACATTTAGATAAAAGATAATTCAAATTATACAAAATCTATGGTTACATCTTCAAGTCAAGAAGTTAAAAGTAGACACTACTTCCTTTCTGAATATTCAATCAGTGACACTTGGTTATTTTTTAAGTCTAAATGAGATGCAAGATACTAAAATTGATGAACATAATCAAGAGAAATACAAATGCAATAAGATAGTTCCAATATATAGTGTAGTTTTCAGAACTAAGAGGATGATTACAATCAGGATTATGATTATGTATAAGATGATTGGAATGAGATGTCTGACATATAGAATGAATATGGAAACATAATTTATGGATATAATACATATGATACATGATCTACACATCATTATCTCATATCAATTGGTGACTTAACACAAAATTCAGAAGGTGATTACATATTTTATGTAGCAATTTTATGGGAACATTATGTTGACCAAGTCATTGGTTAATATGTAATATTTTCTACTTTAAATATATTTTATATTTATTCATCATGTTATTCTTATAAATTTTTACATGTTATCAATTCAATCAATATTATAGCCCTTGGCTCTATGTGTCTTTTTAATCTCTTGGCTCTTATTTTTTTAATCTATAGACATGAACAATCCAAAATAGTGATATGATACTGCCATATATTTCCATTTAACATTCACATTTATAATAGAGCATATTATATTTTTTTGTCATAGAGAGTATCGACTAGAAACAATCAACATCAACTTCCATTATTATCTTAATCCAATTGATCTTATCATATAGCATTATGACATAGTCAAATCAGGAACTAGGCAAATAGAACCTTAATACATCCAATTTTTGATGCTACACTTAATGTCATTTCATACAACACTAATATTCATGATAAAACTTTATTTGTGTGATATATTACTCATATATTAATGTTAAAAAAATTTACAATTATACATTTCAAGATATGATGATGTATAATAATTATTTTGCATCCCTATTCTACCTTTCACATTCCTTTCAGCTAATATTCACATATATAATGGGGTCATTTTTCTCGTACATAGCCATTCCATCATTTCAATGTATACTTTACATTAACATGTGTGGTGTATTTTTTATATCCCTTCCATTTTTTCTAATTTTGAACCCATGGTCTCCTAGTCTCTATTGAGTTTGTTTCAAAATTCAAAAAAGTACCCAAAAAATATTTCAAAATTTTAAAAACATTCTAAATATTCTAAAAATCTAATTTCAAAACCTCAGCATTATTAGACACCTATTTTACATCATTTTTATATGTTATTTATCTCATGATTGGTAGATATCATAATCCTTTTATATCACACATGCATTTCACTTGTATTTATGAGTGTTATGAAAGGCATATAACTTTCCTTTGGACTTAGATATTGGACTTGCATTTACCAAGTGTTCATGCCATGTTAAGAGCATTTTATCCATATGTTATTGTATTTACAAGTGTTACCATTATATAATTCTTATACTATGTTAAGCTACTTATTCTTGACAAATGTATTTTTTACATTTTTATCTTACATTGTATACATGGATATATTATTTGTAAGGATATGATCACATTACATATACATGGTGTAAACTATATTTATAGTTATATGTTTCATAGATGCTATTACTTTTACATAGTAGATTAGACTTTGATTTTATATTAGGTATCACCCTTGGCCCTTGTGTGTAAATTACTTGAACATATCTATGAGATGTCTGCATGATATGTATAACATTTTAACATGTCCATTGCTTTTGGTCCTTGGCCTTTGGTTTTTTTTACATGTGAATATGTCCCTTGATTTCAACATTATTAATGTCTTTTGTGTGTGTCCCTTGGCATTCTAGGATTAATATTACTTATATGACATTTTAACATGTCCTTTGTATGTATACCATAACCATATTGTATGATATTGTTTTTTTTATGTTTTTGTGTTTGTTGAATTTGTTAAGTTTGATTATTTCCATGATCCATATCATGTATTACTTGTTGCATAAGTTTATTCTATTACAACTAATAAATGAGCTTCATTGATACATGTATTTATGTTTGTCACTTTAGGCCTTCCCTCATATGTTACATGCATCTTTAGAATAATATGTATCTTACTATGATAGCATACATTTTCATATATGTTATAATATTCAATTATCACCTCTTGATACACATGATATAGTTAAATTTTATTTTGAGATGAGTTAATTTTAGGACACATCCCTCACCTTAAAATGGGATAATTTAAGTGGGATTTTCATACATGCAATAAGCCTTTATGAACTAAAATTAGTTTTGGGTATAGAATATAATTTCAAATAATTCATATGGTTTATAATTCAATTATTGGTATAGATTATGGGGATATATGCCATGCATATGAATTCACATTACAATATCATATTACCTAATATTAGATTCTAGGTGCATGTGTATGGTCATATGCACACAAGTTTAAGTAAAAGTTACAAAATTTTCATCTACATATAGTTATAAATTTTACATTTATCACATGAGGGCATGAAACAAATTTAGGCACATCAGACCATTTTTCAAAATCAAGGGGCATGATAAATATTCATGCCATACCTCCAATGATATTTTTTATCTATGGTCATGGTAGGATCATGGATTTTCTCCATTATCTTTTAATCATGCATACAAGACCTAAGGAAAAAATTGATAATTTAATATATAAAATCCATCTACAATGGTTTATTTACTTAAAGTGAATAATGCATAACTTAGAGATTCATCACCATCCAACATTATATCTTGTGAATCGATAATGGTTTCTATCCTATTTTCACCTTGGGGTTACAAATACCAATAGCATAAATTGAGGTTTCTACGTTCCCCAATGGGTTATATAATCTATACGTGCTCACTCAAAATTAGGGATTGATCACCCTTGATTTGCCATGGCTCAACTAAGGAACCAATCTCTCCAAGTGCTTCATGAGAAGCACCAATTCTCCAATGATTCAAGAAAGCATCATTTCAAGAAAAGTTACAAAATAAACATTGGTTTCACACATATAAGTTTATTCTTCCCTTGCTCTCTTCTCAATTTTTAAATTTCCAAATTTTAAGCTTTATCAAATTTCAAATGATCAAAATGACTACTTCATGAACTATTGTAAGGTTCGCTAAGTTAAAGTGCCTTATACAATTAAAGTATCTGCTCAAAGGAAAATTTTATTATACACACTCAGGTATATATTTCCTTTTACCCTAGTTATTTTATTTTTAGACTTGAGGGGAGATGTGGGGGTGGAATGTAGATACTCAAATTTAGTCATAAATATTTGATAATATTATTTTTGGCCCATCTTATTTTAATTAGTATGAGCATTTAATTTGGCCCTATTTCACCACCTCATTCTATCCTAAATACTTGTATGGACCTATCCCTTTTAAATTTTTTGTCTTAAAGCTAAAAAAATGTTTTTAATCCTTAAAACTCTCTCTAATCCTTTGAACATACATTTAAATTTATAAAATCAAGTGTCACCTTGCCTAGAGTAAAATCGACTCATACAATTAGGGACTGATAATTGATATTATCCTTATGGGTTGATCCTATCTTTTTATTAGCAATGGATATTTTTAAAATTTAAACCCTCCGTTACAAGGAGGTTTTTATTTGTAGAGTATATATCATGAATATTCCCCCTTTTGGATTGTTATAATTGCACCTCCAATCCACTTGATGGGACACCAATTTTACATGTTGCCAAGCCTATATAAAATAAATGTAACAAATATTCTTGAACAATTTGTAAATAATCTCTAATATTTACAACTTTCATGTGCACTAACAATACACATATCACAATGCCTGACAATTGAGGACCTTACATTTGACCCTTTCAAAGTGACATGTCATGATTTATCATATACAAGATTATCATGTTTACAACATATTGAGTCATTATATTTATTGGAACCATTAACAATGAAAAAAATCAAGATAAAATAAAATATAATAACATGTATGTTACACCTAAAAATAAATACAAAATGGAAACTAAAAAAAATTCAAAATATATAAATGCAAATTATCATACTCTTGTATCATCTTTGAATACAAGAAGATTACAAACCCACATGCAAATTGTGCTCAATGACCATGACATGATGCATTCTGACATATTATATTTGTAAGAGATACATATTATAAATATCACATTTGATAATTTATTTCAATATTTCAACTATGTTTCAATTTTTCATGTTCATGCAATCATCCTTTGCATAAAAACACATTTTTATTTGTGAAACAATGTAATGTAATACAATAGAAGCAACATCAAAGTAATATTGGCAACTATTATTAATAATAACCACAAAATCATAACAATGAATGTATATGCATTATCAAATGCTATTATTTTTGACATCATATCTATTATTAAGGATGCATTAGTAGACAAAAATAAAATACACAATACATATATTATAGGTGATTTCAATATTGACTTTGGAAAGCAAAATAAAAATGTGCAAATACTTCAACACCACATGACAAATCATAATATGCATTTTTTAGTGCAAAGGTAAAATACATTATCAACACCAATTATTGAACACATATGGTCAAAGATAGAATTACAAGAACATCACATTTTAAAACTAGATTGTTACTAGAGTTATTATGACATTCTTTTCTTGGCTATACATAATGGACATGCAAAACAATACAATTTGGAAATATCAAATAGATGATACATAAGGTACATTTACCAATTATTTAATAATGTTTTATGTAGAAAAAAATATTTTATTTTGCTAAAAAATTTTACAACCAAAATGAAAAGGACATTCTAAAGCATAAAATATAATCAAACACTAAAAACTAAAGCAAAAAGGTATGGACTAACGAAATTACAATTTTTCAAATTTCAGGTCATTTTATATCTATAAACATTTACATTGTACTTGTCTTTAAGGAAAATAATAACATCTTTTTATTTGACATTAATCGATGATTTTAATAGTCATAAAAATGGACATGTGTACAAAGGAGATGTCTTTATTTTTTACAAAACAATGTTATAAAAATAATAAAATAAATAATTTCTACGTGCTAATTTGATAGATGAAAAGAAGAAATGAATTTTTTTTTGGATAATTATGGGGTTATATTAATGGGCTCCCATCCCCAAAAACCAAGTAGCAACAAATACAATTGACCACAAAAATCCAAAACTAGTAAAAACTAGCACAACAGAATAAATTGAGCCTACTCAAGAAAACCAAACAACCAACCACTAAGAACCGATAGAAATAGAGACCAAAAACCAATGACCAAAAACAACAACCATTAGAAACTTAAAATTTACCCAGGGTAGCTTCTTCCTCTGAATCTAAAATGTAAACCCTTTTGAATTCCTTTTCTCCTTTCCTTTGAACCTCCACCATTGTCTCAAAGCTATTTTTTGATTTTTTAGTCATGCTCAAAAATGCAACACCACCTGTAAAAAGACCCAAAAGACAAGAAGCACCTAGGAGGAAGGTTGCAGACATTTCATCTAAAATCTTATTCCACCAAGGTGGTGTTGCAACTTCCTTCTGCAAAACCCCTTTCACCAATTTTTTTATATCCACCACTCTATTTTTAGCATGCTGAAATTCATGTAACTTCTCTATTCTAGAATTTAGCTCTAAATGTGTGCTATAATAGGCAAAGTAATATACTACCCTTCCTTCAACTGAGGCTCCACAATCTTCTATTTTAGTTGCTCCACAAAATCTAACAACACCATGAAACAAGTTTCCAATTCCAAAAACATAGACCATGAGATAACACCAAAGCCATCCCTTCCTAAAAAGGGGAGACTGGAGAAAGGAGAAATATCACAAAGCATAATATTTTCAACCAACCCCACCTGATCTTTCAAATGCATGTAGAAAACTATCACTTGTGCCACCACTTCAGCATCAAAAATCAATGCCATCAAATTTGAAGCAAAAACCACCACAATCTATGAGTTTACACGAGAGCTAACACTCTGCATCAAAAACTTAAGCCAAAGAACTTTAGATATGGATTCTAGGAGATCCTCTAATGGGATCTAAAATATGTGAAATAAATGGGCCCTCACAATTTTTCCCTCAAAGGCTATTTCACACACCTTACTCCTCTCTAAGAGACATGGATTTTCCATGGCAATCATAATAACATATTCCATCCTACCAACTATCAACCACCACACCTTAATCACCACTTGGGAGCCACAAACATATAATAACACACATACCTCTACCTTCATAAATCCCATCAAGAAAAAAGATGAAAAAACATGTGAGCCTCAGGACCTTCACTTACCACATGCAATCTCCATAACACCACACCCTTCCTTGAATGTTCATGAATGTCATCTATGGTAAGTTGAGTCCTTTCACATGAGGGGATGTCATCTCATCATTAACTAAATATATTGAAAGAAAGACACCACTATGAAATACTTATTAACCCAAAAGGCTAAATTAAACAAGACAAGATAAACACAAATTATAAACCCACCAAGACATAAAAACCCCACATCTTTATCCAAAATCAATTAGAGAAATATTTGGAAAATCCTCCCACATTTTTTTTATATTATCCATCCTACTTAATTCCTCTTGTTCAATACCATAGTTTGTCAATAAATTAGTAGTCGAGTTCACCTCACAAAAACAATGTCTGCACTACCATTCTGAGAGAAGTTCAAGATTTATGAAAGTGTTTTTCAATATATTCTCAAGTTGTCACACTTTTGTCTCTTTCTTTTTTAATGCTGAGATCATGACTTGGGAATCCCCTTCAATAATTAACTTCAAGATTCTACATTGGATAACCATGTCTATACCTAAAGCTAGCCCTTGTTCTTCAGCTTCATTATTCATACCATCTTGAAGTTTTCTTGATATTGCTCAAATTAAAGAACCACAAAAATCCATTATAACATAACCTACTCCCAAAGCTCTAGGATTACCCTGAGAGACACCATCAATGTTCATCTTAAACTAACCACCCAGAGGAGGAATCCAATTTAACTTGTTTTTTTATCATTCTTACCTATTGTGATTGACCTATTAATGGGGGGAATAAAAATCAAATTCTATTTAGCCACCATCACCATATCCCACCTAGATATAAAATCTTTCCTCCTACACACTAGAGTGAAGATGAATTCTGAAATTGAAATCTCAATTTCTTGTATCACTCTAGAGACCTCTTTCTCTTGATTTTTAAAAATGTGCTTATTTCCTTCTTTCAACATAAACTAGATTACAATGGTCAAGCTAAATTTTCATAAACCATGGAGACTATTTTTTTAGTCACCCAGTGATCATGAAGAGAAGGCATCTCCTATCTTTCACAAAGCCAAGTCCAACAACAATTCACAAAGGGACACAAAAAAAGTAGATGACTAGCATTTTCCTCATTGTTCTTGTAGAGAAGACACCTAGAAGGTCCCAAAAATCCCATCTTTATAAATTTGTCATGTGTAATAATCTGATCCTGAACTGCCAACCACATGAGAGCACTAGTTTTTTGTAAACCACTTTTCTCCCAACACAAAAACTATGCACTGAACATCCACTCATATGTCTCCTCAGCCATCTGATAACCAAGATTGACCTTGTAATGCCCTGATTTCAAGCCAATCTAATGTAATGAATCCTCCTTCTCATTCAGAAAAACTTTCATCATCTTAAGATTGTTCTCAAGCATCACCACTTGATCTTTCAAAAAAATTCCAACCCCAAGACCTTAGGCCTGAGATAAGCATTGGTTTCAAATAATCTACTATAGAGGAACCCCAAGCCATGGAAAGGATACGCTTTGCATCCCCCAAAAATTGGTTTTCAGTAAGAATTTTATGCCCATTCCAAGAATCCTCCCAAAATTTGGATTTTTTTACCATTATTAATGATCCAAGAGATATAATCTGAGATAACATTTCTACACCTAAGGATGAAGTTCTAAACTTGAGATCCTTTGGGTGGATCTACCATCAAAATAGTGCTCAAATAATCTTCCCAATCAATATATTTACTCTGAATAACCCTAACCCAAAGAGCCTCTAAGGAATTTAACATACTCCAAATCAATTTATCTCCTAAAGCTTAATTCTAAAATTCCAAGTTCTTAATACCAGCACCCCCCTTTTCTCAAAACTACACACCTTTTCCCACTTCATTAGTGGAATTTTATTCTTAACCTAAACTCCTTTCCAAATAAAGTCTTTCATAATTTTATTTAGCTACTTGAAGATTTTAACAGGGGGTTGAAGAACCGAGAAACAATAAGTAGGTAAAGTACTGAGAGTAAATTTAATGAGGATGATACAACTAGCTAGGGAGAGCCACTTACCTTGCTAGGAGACCAAATGCTTTTTGAAAGCTTGACCAAATGAGATTAATGAAAGGTTAAAGAAGCTCCAAAAAATAAATGCACACTCAATTATGTTGAAGGAAATTTACCAATATTAAAACCCAACACTAGAGAAATTATGTGTTAAATTTATTCTGAGTAGTTGATAAAGAAATTCTAAGATTTTCATATATTCACCATTTTCCTAGAATCCTCCTCATAATTGGAGAGGATTTAATTGAAGTTTTGTGCCTCCCTAACTGAGGCTTGTCCAAACAAAAAAGTTTCATCCATAAATTGCTGATGCATCAAATTCTCCAAACCATTGTCCACTTGAACACCTCTGATTAAAGAGGCTCCTTTAGCCACCAACACTGCTCTAACTAAATCTTCTGCCAAAAGGATGAATAGGAAAGGATATAGTGGATCACCTTTCTGAAGACCTTTGGAAGCTTGGAAAAAACCTATTGCACTACCATTAACTAGGATAGAGAATTTTGGGCTTAAAATATAGCTAAAAATCCAGTTACACCAAACTTTACTAAAACCAAACTTCTCTAAAACTTTAAGCCAAAAATGTGAATTCACCCTATCATAGGCTTTGTTAATGTTGAGCTTTAAAATCATCCTTTATGATGTGACATTTTAAGAGAGTGAATAATTTCATGAGTAACTATAATCCCCCCTTGAATATTCCTTCCTGGGACAAAGCCTACTTATTCCTCAGAGATTAAGAACAACATGATCTTTTGAAGCCTGAGATCCATAGCCTTTGAAATAATTTTATACACCATGTTGCACAAGGAAATAGGCCTAAAATCCCTAAAATTTTCCTAAGTTTTTCCTTTTGGAAAGAGAGAAACAAAGGTGACATTCAGAATAGGCAAGACTTTAGATTTTCTCCTTGATTCTTCAACCATCTATAAAACATCTTCACCCACTATTTCCCAAAAGGACTAGAAAAAATATGTCAAAAACCCATCTGGACCAGTAGCCTTATCTTTCACCATAGATAAAATAGCATCTCTGACTTATTGGAGAGAAAATGGAGCCAACAATTTCTCATTCTACTCCACAATCACCAAATAAGGAATGTGAGACAAGTTAACCTCCTAATATTTTAAATATAAAAAGATAGCTCCATTAAGAAGATCCATGAAAAAAAAAACTACTTCCTTCCTAATGTTTTCCAGACTGGTAACTCGTTCACCCTCAGTTGAGTTAATTTGTGTGATATGAGTAAAATTTATCTTCATCTTAACCGATTGGTGAAATAACATAGAATTTTTATCCATGTATTTAAACCAAACATTTATATATTTCTCTCTTCAAAACATTTCTTCTCGGAGCAACAGTTCCTCATATTCTGTGAGCAACATCTTTTCAAGTTTATAGGGCACTTGGTCTATACCCTTTTGAAAGATATCTCTATTCAAATTCTCCAAATCAACTTCAACTCTCACTTTTTCTTGAAAAATGTGTTTGAAACAATTAAGGTTCTAATGACAAAGTCTCCCTTTTATGTACTATAATTTTTGGGAATTACAAAACATGGAAGACTTGGATGGAACCATACATTCTTTGCAATAGTGCTCATTTAGCCCAAAAAGAGACATATCTTGCAACCACATTTTATCCCATTTGAATGGACAAAGAAAATGGGGAACATCTTTATTAATAATAAGGGAAATGGGGAGATTATCCGATCTAGCAAAGGCAAGAATTGAAGAGTCCATCAGTGAATCTTGGACAAACCATGAATTAGAAATCACAAATCTATTCAAATGTTCTAGAATATTTTGATCACCAATTATTATATTACTTCAAGTGAAGAACCCACCTTGTGGTAGTAGATCAATAAGATCATTACCTTTTAAGAAGTCTCCAAATTCAAACCCTTTGATGCTTTAAATACTTTTCCACTAAGCTTTTTTAACTGATTTAGAATAGAATTGAAATCGCTACCAAAACAAAACTTTTCCATAGTGACGTTAGAACACATCTCTAAAATCTCTCCCCAAAACTTCCTATTTTCCTACAAATTGATGGGGCCATACACATTGCCTAGAAATAGATACAAATCCATTCTCAAATAAATAATACTACAAAATTGCCAATGGGAACCTACTATAATCAGATACACCTTCACTCTCATAGGAAGCCAAAGGATAGCCAAACCTCCAAATGCCCTTGCTACTTCCACAAAAATACCATTCCAAACCTTCCAACCACCTTGCTCAAAAAACTTCTCATCACCATTACTCAACTTGGTTTCTTACAACAACAAAACATCCCATTGTTCCACCACTAAAAGATGTTTAACCAAATGTCATTTTTTAGGAGCTTTGATGCCCCTAACATTCCACAATAGAACCTTCATAAATCCTGTGGAAGGAATTTCACATCCCGTTTCTCAGGTCTAATTTTTTTTTAGCATTTCTTGTCTACCACATGAAACATCCTCAACTACCTGATCATGCTTATTTTTCTTCCCTCTCTTAGGGCCCAGGCCACTATTGGCTTAGCTCTAGACATATTCAACTTAGTAATGGATAAATTTTCTCTTAAATTTAATTCCTCCTCATAATTTGTGTCAACCTCCTCTGAATCACTTTGTAGAGATTCAATCATAGGATTTTCCTCTAGATAGGGGCCTTCCAAAACCAGTGAAACATTCTCTTCATTTAGATTACTTCCCTCATTATAGATGTTATTTTTAATAACTAGAGATTGTTCAGTTATGAAATCACACCCTTTGATCATCATATTGGGGGATAAGAAAACTAGTTTACCAAGTCTCTCTAGAAGTACCACCATTTTTGGAATGTTCAGTTGATTAGAAGAAGATAAGGCTTCCATCACCTATTTAGGTGAAGAAGAACAAGGGGATTTCTCCAGCAGGGGTGTAGATGAAGAAGGTTTTTTTAAGACCACTTTTGTCCCACCTAAACCACCTTTCTCTATCTCTTGTGTCTCACCATTTTTTTCAAAAAAATCTAACCTTACAACTAGGATTACTAGAAAAAGTAGGCCTATCTCTGATATCCTAAGAATAAGGAACAAAAAAAGGCTTAAAGACCTCACTAGGGAAAAACTTCTGGATATGTCTAATCTTTTTACAGTTGTAGCATCTGAAGGGAAAAATCTCTCTATCCACCAGTTGATTCTAGACTCAGCCATGAGATCTGATTATAATGTTATCTGGAATAGGTTCAGATATGTTGACTAAAACCCTAACCCTAGAAAAAGTAGCTAAACAACCCTCTTCTAATTTTGGATCAATTTCCACACATGATCCCAAGAGATTACCTAGTGCTTTCAAACATTCTTTACTCCAATATTCCACTAGGAGATTATAAAGTCAAATCTAGAGGGCCACCACTTCTGGGTGGAAGGTCATGGCATCAAAGTTGGGTTTCTAGGGTTGGAACCACAACCCTACACCTTTCAAGGACCAATAGGTGTTCCTTAACACCTTATCTCAACTCCTTTGATCTAGGCAAACCACCATAAAAAAACCTTAAGGTAAAAAATTTATTTCCAGATTCTCCCCCCAGTTCTCAAAAAGCCAATTTTCTATTTCTTTAATCACCGACCATCTCCCTGAAAACCTTCATATTAGAGTTTAATCCTCTAGGCAAGAGATCTCTTGAGTGAGCTCCATATTCTCCCATGTTATTTCTTTATCTACCCCCACTTTTAGCACTAACCAGTTAGAAACTTCCTGACCCCTTCTACTTCTTCCAGGTACCCCAAGATCCTCCTACTGGGAGCACATATCTCTAGAGAGAGGACATGCACCATCTTGGAAAGGTAAATCTCCAAGTAGGGTCTCTTTTTTTGAGATACCTTCAATTTTTATTCCTCTAAACAAAACTCCTCCCCATTTTTTTTGTCGACCCTAATGAAAAACCAATCCATTTATCCATTAACTAAAAACCCTGCTTTATCACCTACACACCAGCTCAAGATTTGCATCAACCCAAGCCCACCTGAAAGGATTGGGATTCTAGTTTTTTCTTCATTTTTTAATTCATTCTCTGTACATATTTCTCATTCTTGCATTCTATTTTATTATTCAATTAGTTAATCAAAAGTTTGGGTATAAGCATTTTTATAACCAAAATGCCCAAACCAATAGTGAATAGTATCCCTAGCCATGGACTGTGGAATGCCTCATCGCATTAAACATAGGTTTTAATCCATGTGCCGATCTCCGTCACATTGAACACTGAGCTGATTAGCCCATTACATGTAGATACTTTTCATGAAAGTATGCATACCTTGACCCCTACCGGATTAGAACCCGTGACCTCCCTTTTAAAATCACATGTTATTCACCATTAGGCCAACTCAGGTGCACTAAAAGAAGAAATTAAAATTAATCTTAATGTAAGTAACAAATTTATTCAAATGCATGAACATAATCAAGCAACTAAGCCTATGCAACAAGTACAATTATTGTAATTATAACATCCGCCACAAAAAAAATTGGCATGCAACTAATTTTGAAAATAAAATATGGAAATAATAAAGATGAAACATCAAAGACAAGATTCATCTTTGCATACACTTCACACTTGTACATCTATTTTTTAAATAAAAAATAAACTATTTATTTTTGCTAGTTTTCCAACTTTATTTATTTTGAACTTTAGAGCTTTATTTTTACTAATTTAACTCAAAAATTAGTAACAGAGCAATTGTAAACAAGAAAGCAATGAGAATATATATATTTTATATTATTGCTCTACAAAACAAATGATAAAGTTTAGGGACTAGTCCTCTTGCTTTATCGCACTCTAAAATTGGGGCATGAAACATAGTGTAATAATTTATTTTAAAGCAGATCCCAAGTGGTTTCTAAAAATGGTAGATTGAGATTATTAAGATGATGTTATGGATAAGTGAAATCAGGAAGGCACGGATCATTTCAATACATGAACAGTGGTAATCCATGTACGTGCACAAATGTTTTCAACCGTGTGTAGGAGCTAAAGAGCTAAATTAGCAAGAAGTTTGCATCCCCTCTAGCAACATAGTCTTGATCACGTTATGTCAGAACCTGTCAACATAATTAAAGCCAAGTAACTACATTTACTCCTTGGCTACAGCCTTAAGCCTGGTAGATTTAACACTATTACTTTTGTTGTTTTGGTCATTTGAATTTGTTAACTATGATATATCCCTATCAATTGATATTATGTTTTTGATACGTGCAATGGACATTTATATATCAGTTTGACCTTCGATTCTCGATAAGTGAGTGAGTTCCCCATTTAATTTCTATGTAGAATGCATAATTTGTATTGTTTTGTTAAGGAAGAGAATGATTTGGGAGTATTCAAGAGTAATCACAGGTGTAGAGCAATTAGTATCATGTAATATACGATGTCATATTTGACATTAATCAATGTGATTATGTATTTTTTCTTAATTACATGTGAGACAGAAAATATCATGCTCTATATTTATTTATATATACTAAAAATAATACTTTATGATGTTATATTTAGTGGATAGGTTGTACATTTAAAAGGCCAATGAACATTACCTATTGCAAGTAATAAACTTGAGATGTTACATACTATAGATATATCCTAATTCTACCATCCTAATTTTATTATTAATTTATCATCATTCAATTGATCATTAATTAATTGGTCTTAATATTACAAAATGACCATATTTATCAATTAATTACACCATTAGTTAAATAATTTCTAGCTAATTTCATGCACACATAATAATTATTATAAATAAATAAATACTAATTATCTTCACCCATGTCTAACTCCATGTCATTAATTTTTCAACTTCCCAATGAAAATGAAAAATCAATCCACTTATCAATCTATGCAATTAGTAAAATCCTATATTTAAGTTTGCACATCAAAAAATAAAATAAACCATCAATCAATCAAATCAATTTTAAAGAAAATCAAAGTATGCAAGTTTTATATCAAATCAACTAACTCATTGATCTCATCCATTCAAACTCAAATTTTTCAAATCCAATCAAGTTAATCTCAACCATTCATCCTCACATCCAAAAATATGTAAATTTACCTTTAATCCTTTATTATTATATCAAATAAATTAGAGAAATCATCTAATAAAAAATCTCTATCATCTTAGAAATCATGTAATAATTATTCATAGGTACATGCTGCCAAAATCTTACACATATCCTTGAGAAACCACAATCTATCACAAGCACAAGCAAATCCACTCAACACGAGAGATCTTAGTTTGGTAAGTGCAAGTACTATTTTTCTCCCTTATTTGCTCAATTGAATGTTTTGTTCAATTTAGACTAGTGTAGATACTAAAATATCATTATATATAGCATCTCAATCTTATACACTTGACCAATATCAATCAAAATTTTACCCTTTCATTCTAGACCTTCTTATTTTCAAAAGGCTCACATTCGCCATCTCATTATACCTAACTACTTAACCTATCAAAATACTCTATCATTATGATGATCTAAATCACTTTTACACTACAAAAAGTTTAAACATGATTTATATCCTTTACTATCAGTTACATACATGATTCAATAGTTTTCTACCTTGATAGACACTTGCATTTTACATAGATACACTAGCATCGATGCTAGTGTCCAAATTCCTTACCTAGTGTTTGTACTTCAAGTGTCATAAATTACAAATATTTTACAACATATTGGTTGGATTATTTTTCTTATCTAACCCTTGTGTGAGATATGTTCAAAAGGAGTGGTATAAATACAAATCAAAGCCTACTTGTTATTCATCTAGCAAATACCATGCAAGCACATATTCAAGATCATTCAATCAATTACAAAATTGAGTTCTACTACCTTATTTTTTCCTATTTCTATATCAAATATAGGATCAATCATATTACAGGTCTAAAACATTCAAAGAACAACCCATGAGAAGTATCTGTCAAGTTACAAAGTAGATCATTGCATTCCTTTATATATAGCATATTTCACCCTTGTACACACACAAGTCCACACTATAGAGATAAATTAAATATGTGTAAGGCCCTACTTGCAGTATTGATTATGTATGTAGAGCTCATTAAAAAAAAATGTCCTTTAGGTCAACTTGACTTTATGAGCCCACTAATTCATTTTTGGTAAGGTGACATACACAAAGATGAATAACTAGAATTTTATATATACACAATCATACAGTCAAGTGCCTGTGATCTAGTTATATCAATAGAAAGGTGAAATAAAACTCTAAAAATTCCAAGTAGTCACTTCTCAATATAATAAGTATTCTTTATAAGATAGAAGCATCAATCCATAGATAAAAGCATCAATGTAGGTGTCCATAGGTCGATGAAAGTGTCTAGGCATCTAGAAATATTATTTATAAGATTCGCTGATGAGATCATAATCATCAGTCTAAATATTTCCATACCTAACATTGTACTTTTCATATTTTATAAGTTTATAGATAATTTAATTGACCTAATTTATAATATTTTTATTCATCCAGTTTATTAGGCTATTTTACCCCTTTAACCCTCATCAAACCACATAAAAAGGGTTAAACAATTGGTGAACTTAACCTCTATGTCTTTTCATGCAAATTTTAGCTTGATCTAGGGTTTTTATCCTTCTAAGGTTTCATTTTGTTGTAATTATTCATATTTTTTCTATCATTTATATGAAACCTAGGCATAGTCCTTGATTAGATGGTGTTCCTATTTAAAAATATGAGATACCCCTTAGGCCACCTAAAATATCTCAAGCTCATACTATGTCAAAGTATGGTAATAATGACAATACCAATAATGATAATGAGTAAAATAATTTTAAAAAAAAATTATAGAATATGAATCTAATCATGAGGATAATGAAATACATGAAAATAATGAAAATGAACAAGTAGATCAAGAGAAATTTATATCTAATGCATTATTTTTAGATCACATTCATGAAAATCTTGAAGTTCTCCACTAGATCTTAAATACTATATTGGAAACTCAGAAAGTAAAAGGTGTTAGTGAACAACCATTGCTCTCTATTGATATAAATATTGGGGCTACAAGATATTCCTAATAGACATCCATTCTATCAAGCGTAGATTGGTAGAAGATGGGATGAGATATTTAAATTTGATACAACTATGGGTAGAGTGTTTGGGTGACTTCATAGAATAAGACATCAAGCATAGGAGTTGATAGTCAAGGGTGGAGTGTTTGGGTGATACAACTATGGGTAGAGTGTTTGGGTGACTTCACAAAATAAGACATCAAGGTGTGAACAGAGGGTTGATAACTGTAGAATAGAATTCACCAAAATGTCAACTTAAATCCTGATGGAAAACATGGAATTTATCTTGAGAAATACAAAATCATCAATCTGATCTAGTAGAATGGCTTGTATGGCTAGAGATAAAGGTCAATGAAATGATTCAAAACCCTTAAATATACAAAAATACCTTATATGTCTAATATAAAATGTAGATATATACAAATTCCAATGAAAATGTTGATGCTATACAATAATTAGAGGATAATTAACCTTAGATGGAACACTTAGATCTGTAATTTACCTCTCAACAATTTTTGTTAGAATACAAAATAATTTACACATAATTTTAAAATAATAATAATAACAATATTTGTTACTAGTACCTACTTTTATACCCTGATAGAATTGGCCACTAATTAATCACTAAAATGAACACACAAGAAGAAGTTTGTTTGCAATGAATGACCCTGTATTCAAAATTAAACAAGAATGATTACATTGGTTGATCAAATTGATTATTTAGCTTTAATAAAGGTACATATATAGGTAGAATGTATGCATGACCCAACATCCTCATGTATGTGATATTATCATCTCCAATGACCTAATAAAACCTAAGCAAGATAAATAATATGTGTAATAAAAAACTATTAAATGGAATAAAAACCTACACTAATAATTTAAATATCCAAAAATAAATGATGCAATTATTTCATATGACCTCTAGGAAAAAATGTAAAAATTTACCAACTACAAACAACAATGTGGAAAAAAAAACTCTGTATCAATTCTTAACTATGTCCACACAGCATCTCAAACACATGATTACATAACCTATATTAACAAAAATTATTTGCACGTAGAACCTAATAATCCAACATTTCCATATCTCTTTTATAGAAATGCTAATGCTAACAAACACAATGCTAGAATGTTGTCTATTATTCTAAAAAATAATATCATCATTCATGCAATCAATGAAAAATAAAATGTATATGAAGTGACATAATCATGTCATCATTCATGCATGCTTCTTCCTATTATAGTATTGAAACCTAAGATTTAGTCAAAATCTATGGTATAATTTAATATATCAAAGATGGACTAGTCAATGGATCATATAGAATATTTAAAGCATGCATGATTTCAAATGATATAGACATATTATGGATCAAAGTAAATGATTTAAGTATTTGACATTAACAATCTAAAAAATTAGATCACTTATATTGTAACTCCATTGAACTTGATTGGACACAAATTTTACGTGTTGCTAAGCCTATAAAAAATAAATGCAACAAACATTCTTAAATAATTTGAAAACAATTTATAATACAACTTGCATGTACAGTAAAAATATACATATCACAATGCCTGATAATTGAGGACCTTGCATTTGACCCTTCCAAAGTGACATGTCATGGTTTATCATACACAACATTGTCATGTATATAACACATTGAGTGGTTGTACTTATTGGATCCATTAACAATGAAAAAAATAAAGATAAAATAAAAGATAACAACGTATATGTTATACCTTAAAAAAATGCAAAATGGAAATAAGAAAAAAAAATCAAAAAATATAATTGCAAGTTATCATACTCTTGTCTCATATTTGAATACAATAAGCTTGCAAGTCCATGTGCAAGATGTGCTCAATGACCATGACATTCAATGCACTCTGACATATTACGTTTGTAAGAGATAAATATTATAAATATCACATCAGATAATTTATTTTAATATTTAAACTATGTTTCAATGTTTCATGTTCATGTAATCATCATTTGCCTAAAAAAGACACATTTCTATTTGTGAAACAATGCAATTCAATACAATATAAGCAACACCAAAGCAATATTGACAACTATTATTAATAATAACTATGAAATCACAATAATGAATGTATATGCATTACCAAACATTATTTTTGACATCATATCTATTATTGATGATGCATTAGTAGACAAAAAAAATACACATTGATACATATATACTAGGTGATTTCAACATTGACATTGAAAAGCAAAATAAAAATGCATAAATACTTGAACACCACATGACAAATCATAATATGCATTTTTTAGTGCAAAGGTAAAATATGTTATCAACACCAATTATTGAACACATGTGGTCAAAGATATAAATACAAGAACATCACATTTTAAAACTAGATTGTTATTATAGTTATCATGACATTATTTGCTTGGTTATATGTAATGCACATGTAGAACAATGTAATTTAGAAATATGAAATTGATATCATAAGGTACATTTATTAATTATTTAATAATCTTTTGCATTAAAAAAATATTTTCATGTACTAAGACATTATTTGATTTCATTTTATTTCTAATTTCATTACATCATTACAACCAACATGAAAAGGGCATTCCAGGGCATAAAATATAATCAAACACTAAAAACTAAAGCAAAAAGGTATGGACTAATGAAATTATAGTTTTTTAAATTTCATGTCATTTCATACCTATAAACATGTACATTCTACTTCTCTTTACAGAAAATAATAACTTATTTTTCTTTGACATTAATCGATGATCATAATAATCACAAAGTTGGACATGTGTGTGAAGGAGATGTCCTTGTTGTCTAAAAAATAGTGTTATAAAAACAACAACAAAAAGAAACTACTTCGTGCTAATTTGACAGATGAAAAAGAGAAATGAAAATCATGCTTAATGTAAGTAATAACCTTATTCAAATGTATTAACATAATCAAGTAACTAATAAGCTCCATTAAAGCCTATGCAACTAGTACAATTGTTGTAATTGTAACATCTGTCAAAAAATGGCATGCAACTAATTTTGGAAATAAAATATGGAAGTAATGAAGATGACACATCAAAGACAAGTTTCTATCTTTGAATACACTTCACACTTGTACATCTATTTTTAAAATAAAAAATAAACTATTTATTTTTTCTTATTTTCCATCTTTATCTATTTTGAACTTTTGAGCCTTTGTTTCTTGAAATTGAACAAAAATTACAAGCCAAATAATTTCCAATGTTATTTTTAAAAATAATTAGTCAAATAAAATGGTCTCAATAGATATTTGAAGACTACTCAATCAACATTCATCACACCATTGAAAGTCAAAAATTCACTTGAAGACTTGACTGCATTGTTAATGCAAGATAAAGATATGTTATTTAAAATTTCTAACTACAAATATTAGATGATCATATATATGCATAATTAGAGAATGCTAAAGTTGTGATGTTTCTTCAACACAGTTAAAGCTTGTTATTTAACAAAATTTAAAAGCATTACCTTTGAACTTTCATCTTACAAATTACACTTTACTTTTGTTCCATTTTTAAGTGCAGACTATTCACAACATTTGTTTTTTTTTTTCACATCCATTCATTAGAAAAAATAGATATTTCCTTTCTATATTACCTAATAAATCATATATTTCAAGTTATAGAATTAGTTTTTTAAAACAAGTTAATTAATCTTCCTACTTTATTATTTGACTAAGTCACTATTCATTATCATGTAACCAACTTTTATACTTTTTGGTTTTCCCATACCTTTCTTTTATCAAATTTTCATTCCAAACTTCTATTTACATTTCATCTTAAAGTAAAATATATATCCAAATAAACATTACATATTATGTTCCATGTTATGTTTTAATATTTTCCAATGGATTCCTTATAAGTGGAAGGAAAATTGGCAATTAAAAATATATATTCCAAGCCATTTCAACTAACTTGAAACAAATATAGTTTTACACCTAACCTATTATATTTTTGGGGTTTTATAGTCTTCGTGGGATTTTACACTTTTTAGAATATTTGAGTCTGTGCTCATGGCGTGTGCCATGGGCGTGGCGGTACACAATTTTCCTTTATTTTAATTAGAGTGAAATACATGATATTGGAAATCCGTTAATTTATAATGAATTTAAGAAATCGTGTAACAAATTTGCATGGAGCATGAACTTGAAGAGCGCCATTAGATTTATCTTAATAATAAGTTAAGAAAGCGTGACGCAATTGATTGTTGAATAATATACCAGTATCCTCCAAACTTTAAATTAGTACCGGAGCTGGTGTAGCCAAGAAAGCAAAGAGAACATATATATTGACAAATGACAAAGTTTAGCGATAAGTGCTCTCGCATTAGGGCATGATACATGGCGTAATACTTTTTTTTAACTGGATTCCAAGTGGTTTCTCAAAAAGAGAAGATAGATGGAGACTATTAAAATGATGTGTGGAAGCGACGAGGTCCAGTGATACGATATCATAAACGAAGCTACAACTGATGGTGGCAAAAGCACACTTTATATGATGTTATGGAGTGAAATCTCAAAGTTATGGATCTTGTCAATAAATGAATGGTGATAGTCCATGTATGTGATAAATGTTGTCGACTGTGTCCAGGGGGTTAAAGTGGCAAGAAGTTTGCATCCCTTCTAGTGTGCATGATAATCTCGATCATGTTAATTGAGATCGTTTTAGCATAACTAAAGTAAAGTTACTTTTCATTTATTTTTTCGCTAAATATGTTTTATTGTGGCAATCTTCCATTGAGAAATGTCACCGCCATGCGTTTGACATGACTAGTCAACATCAACGATGATGGGTTAAAACGTAAAAACTACTCTTATAAGAAGTAAATAACTTACCCACGGTTTTGCCCCCCCACACACCTCTTTTCTTAATTATGTGGAAAAATATATTCAATGCATTAAAACCCATGTTCATATCCTTAATTTTATTTCCCATCCATTCAATTTCCCATTTAAAATAAAGGTTACTTCTATGTAAGGAATAGTAAATGTGGTCTACAAGTTGCATTTTCTATTTTAGATGTGCCTTGCAAAGAAGAAAACACTTGAAATGTCTTGAAGGATCTGCTGAATCGGAATATTTAGAAGTTAATTTGTAGTGTGATATTTCTCTTACAAAACTTGAGAGCCACATGCAATAAAAGATGTACTTTGACTTTTGTTATGGTGCAATGTATTTAGTGGTGAAAAGAAATATATTTTTTCTAAAAGTAAATAACGTAGGATCTTCACAAACATTTTCATAAGAATATGAGAAAACCTATTCAACCCTCAATTTTACATAGAGTAGATTTTATATCATTAATTTTTTTTTGGTTGTAATCTTTTGAATATATTAATAATGATATTATGTTTTTATATGTATAATAGAAATTTGTATATTGGTCTAATCTTCAATTTTTAATAAGTAGGTGAGTTCTCAAGTTATTTGATATGTAAAATTTATTTTTATTATTTTATTTAGAAATAGAATAATTTGAAATTATTTAAAATTTATTAAAGGTGTAAAGTAACTAATATTTTGTAATATTATCATGTTATATTTAAATATTAATCAATGTAATTATACTTTTATTTAATAGTTACACATAAAATATAACATATCATGTTCTATTTAATCCATACATACTAAAATTAAAGCTTTATGTTGTCAGATTTTGTGGATAGATGGTAAATTTAAATGGCCAACCAACATGATCTATCATAACTAACTAACATGAAATGTTACATACCTTTATATGTGCCAACCATTTGAATAGTTTTGGCTATGAAGTTAAGCATATGTTAGTGCACATAGGAATTCACACTTAGTATATATGGGTGCCCATAGACTTGATATCTGGTATTTAGCATCAATTTATAGTACATTTTATTTTAACAAATATAAACACTAGTACACAATTTAGTAATTGTCTTTATCTATATTGAGAAATGGATTGAACAATTAATGAACCAATTCAGTGAGACTCATATGCAATTTAAAAACAAATTTGGTAGTGTCATAGAAGATCTTTTGATCATGTGCCTTACAAAATCCTATTAGCCACTAGGATGCCCATAGTATTTGAATTATTATTAATTATATTAGGACAAAATTATATTCAAAGCAACTTTAGTTAATAAAGAGAAAAACTAAGGTAAGAGATTTATGGGCTCCTCAAAAAAATAGTGTTTTTAGTTTTTGTATGATGTTTATCTTTGAACTTTGATTTTTTACCTTTTCAATCATTGAATATTAATTTTTTTTGTAATATTTTTTGTTTGTGTTGTGTTTTTATGCCATCTATCTTTGTTATCAAGTATGTATTATAGTTTTAAAAAAATATATATCGTATACATTCAATAAAAAAAAGATTTAATATTCCTCTATTACATAATTAAATTATACTCAAAAAGTCTCTTTAAATAATGTTAATATATAAATTAAAACTCCAAAAGTTAATTAATACATTATTTAATTTTATTATATGTTACAATTTTATTTTATTTTAAGTTGATATAAACACAATAAGATTTAAAAAGCCTCCAATTTTAAGCAAACTGAAACCAACCTTTAAATATTAACTATGAAATTTCAACCCCAAAAGAATAAACAAAATCAAATTTAGAAAAAGTAAAAATTCCTATTTCAAACTATTTCAAAACAAAAATTAAAATTGCTATATCTAAAAAAAAAAATGTAACAAATAATGAATAAATCTATTTAATTATTACTATTTTTAATTTGATTTAATTGTATTGTTAAGTAAACAATATAATCTCCTGTAACTTTAAAAATTTCATAATCAAAAGGTTCCATTACTAAAATCCTAAACAACATAAGCACACATGAGACCTTAATATTTAAATTCAATCTAACTACTACATTCGATGATTTAAAAACATATATGTGTCCGATGTTTTAATAGATACAAACAGGGGTGTAAGACCTTTGTGTTTTGGGAGGAGTGAAAAATATAAATCAAGTACAAAGGGTTCCCAAAATCTATTAAATTTTAATAACTTTTTAATTTTTTATTATTATTATTTTTTAAATAAAATTGGAAAAAATTAACACTAGAAAATGATAAACATTGTTTTGATGTACAATATTTATTGATACAATATATGTAATCCAAATTAATATAAATTTAAAATTAACATCAAAAAGTTTGGAAATATTTTTGAAAGTAGATTTAATATAAATTTAAAATTAACATCAAAAAGTTTGGAAATATTTTTGAAAGTAGATTTGGAGGTTTTTTAGTTGACGCACTCTTCATCAATAATTTTTTTTGTTTCAAGATTTTCAAAATTACTATGTATATAAAAAAAATTTACTTTTATAATTTTAAGAAAAAATAAATTGCATCAAGTTTTTAGTTTTTTTAGGTTTAGAATTTGCATTTTAATGTCTATGTTATAATATTTGTATCCTAATCTAATTTTTCAACTTGTTAACATAGTGGTCCCATATTTTATTTTCTATTTTTTTAATATTAAAAATATATTTATAAAATATATAATTATATATTAAAAAATATCATAATATATTTTTTAAAATAATTACATTTTTATATATATTTTTATATATTAAAATTATGTATACAAAATAAATATTAATAATTAACAAGTAATATATTAAAAAACTATATATATATATATATATATATATATATATATATATATATAAAGTATAAAAAATAAATTTTAAATTTTTATCAATCAATAATATTAAATACATTTTTATTATACATAAAATATGTACATAAAAATCATCATAATAAAATAAAAAATTTAAATAATAATTTATAACATAAAATAAATTTTTTTTCTAATAATCATCATAATGTCCTCCACTTGTAACACTAACATGACCATCATTGTCATTAGCATCGTTGTCATCATCCACCTCATGTGAAAACTTCTTTTTTCCTATAAATAGATTTCATATTGTAAATGACATTTTAAATTAAAAAAATTATAGTTAAAATATATTGAAATAAAAAATAACATACGTGAAATATATTTTGGGAGGCACCCGATGTTTTTTAAATAACAAAAAATGCAAATAATTATGTTATTATATGTAAAAACTATGAAGATAATGAAAAATCATTAAAACTCACAAATTCAACTAACACTCCTCTTACACCTTTTCTTCTACAGTCTATATCCCTACTATCTATAGCCCTAGTTTACTATCTATAACCATATGGTCTATAGGGCTAGAGTCTATAACCATATTATATATAGGGCTCTAGGGAGTCTATAGGCCTCTAAGGAGTCTATATCCCTATGTTCTATATCCCTATGGCTTATATCCCTACTTTTGATATACCTAGAGTGTGGATGTGAGAATGGTCTATTAAGATCTACTTCCCTTCCCTCCCTTGTTAAGGAGGGAGGGGAGTCTTTTTTATGGCCTATAGATACTGACATTTTTTTTTCTTAAAAAATAGTCATTTTTCATTTCCCTTATATTTTTAGAGCATATTTTCCCACCCCTAATTAGTGGAATGGGTGATACACAAATTTTTCCTTTGGGATTTGGTTTTATGTCTTATGTTTTTATAGGTTGCATCCCTTTCCCATCTCAGTGTACTCCACATGTACATGTCTCCCCCTCTCAATGAGATTCATCCTATATTAAATTTTCAAAATATTAAATGTGTGTGCATCTATATCTCAATGGCAATCATCCCATATTGAATTTTTAAAAGCTTAAATGCACACTTTTTTATCATTAATAGGGAAAGGGGCCAATTAAGGTGGGTGAGAGATTTAGAGTTGGCAAGGTGTCTTATCAACTACTGAATATGATCCATAAACAAATTATTAATTACATATATCAAAAATTTACCCTTTCTCATTGAACCAAATGGAAGTTTTTGTTGAAGGTTTAGAATGGTACTAAGGGGGCATGACAACATGTCAAAAAGGGACAAACTAAGGAACATTAGATGTTTGAGTAGTTATAAACTAATCAATGTCTATATCTTTAATATCTACATCCCTCATGCTATTTAGACCACATGTATTAAAAAACTTACTCACCCTACCACTTGATTTATTCAGTATATTTATGTCTGAAGGAGTTATTTGTAACTCAAATAATATTTTTAGGTTTTTATGTAAGAATTATGTTTGAAAATAATATGTTAAGTTACCAAATTTTCCTCATGTTCAGAAGAAGACTCAAAACCAAAGGAAAAGACATGTTTCCTATAGCATTCCTCATTATCAGGTGGCTGATTTTAGGTCTAACTTTTAGTTTTTATTCACTTTTCCCATGCTTTTTTTCTCTTTGCCTCCCACTTTCTATCAATATATTTAGAAACAATTATATATTCAAATATTTCCACACCAATTAACCTTAGTCACAACCCATATCTCTTTTCCATAGATGAAATATAACAACATATTTACTCCCTCAAATATTTCCACACTAAATAATCTTAGTCACAACCCATCTCTCTCTTCCATAGATTAAATATAACAAAATACTTACTCCCCGCTCCCCACCCTTTAAAATATTTGGAGACCCTTTTCTAATGTTTGTGCCAACCTAACATAACTAGGTTAAAAATACATCGTGCATCAATGTTTGCATCAAAAGAATGCTGATTTTTTTTTTTTTTCTATTTTTTAAAATATGATAAATTTTTAAAAATATCAATGACTTCCTACTATTTCCTAAAATTTTTGCCTTGAAGTGGCTTCAATGAGAATCAAAACATTGACTTCACATGTTTTACCTAATTAATACCCTTCAACATTAGCATGGTATACTCTTCTTATTTAAATTCAAATTAATGTTATTAATGGACCTAATTATGCCCTTTATTAGCTCAATTACTCTATTGGTTTAATTATTTGGTAAATTAAATTTAATCAATATTATTTCATTTATATAATTGAGGTGGGATTTGGAAAATTTACACATAATTGAGCACCATTTGTAAAAATAAAAATAAAAAATCATAGGTCATTATTAGACTTGTTTCAATAGAAATAAACCCCAATTAGGTGTGAATGAAGAAATCAAGGTGGATATTAGGAAAATATCAACAAAAAGGGGTAGTTTATTTTATTTATGTTTAAAAATCAACCTACATTACTCATGTCATGGTACTAAAATCCTAAGTTGCATCTTTGATTAATCCAATCAACTAATTGGTTTAATTAGTGATGAAATTTGGACCAATTAATCCAAAAACACATAATTTATTTATATTTAGCTAGGTTAATAGGGCTTAAATCTACCCAATTTATGTCTTTGATCAATCCAATCAACTAATTAGTTTGATTAGTGATGAATTTGAACCCAAAATAAAATAATTGACTTATAACAAGGTCAATGAGGTTAAAAGTGGTCTAATTTTCATCCCTAATTAATCTAATTAAATAATTGGATCAATCCTTTTTAGAATTTAGGATAATTGATTCTAAAATCATATCATTTAGTCATAACTAGCTAGGTTCACAAGGATCAAATTGGACTAATCTACATCATTAATTGATCAAAATCAATTAATGGATAAATTAATGATGAAATAGGAGACAATGGAGCCAAATGTCACATTTTTTAGTCACAACTAGGTTCATGCTAATCAAATTGGCCCAAATTATGTCCCTTATTAATTCAATAGATTAATTATATGGATCAATAATGAACATTTGGGAAATTAATTCAAAGATTCCATCATTTAGTTGAAACTAGGTTTACCAAGTCAAATTGTCGAAGTCTACATCCTTGATAGATCCAATCAACTAATTAGTTTGATTAGCAATGAAATCAAGGTAAATTGAGCCCAAACTTGTATTTTTATTCATAAATAGGTTTATGGGGCTCAAATTGGCCCAATTTTTATCCTTGATTAATCAATTAAATAATTAGTTTAGTTAGTAATGTAATTATGCAAATTTACTACCAAATCACATCATTTAGTTGCAACAAAGTTAATGAGGATAAATTTTTGTATGATGCATATTTTATTGATCTAAACAACCAATTAGTTCAATCAATGATGAAACTAGAGTGAATTAAGCCCCAAATCACATCATTTAGTAGAAACTAAATTCATCAGTTTTAACTTTTCTCTTTTACATCCTTGGTTGATCCAAACAACTATTTGGATCAATTAATGATGTAAAAGAGAAAATTTAAAACTGGTGAATTTAGTTGATACTAAATTATGTGATTTGGGGCTTAATTCACTCTATTTTCTATTTGGATCAATCAATGATGAAATTGGGGTCAATTGAGCTCAACATTATATTTTTTAGTTTTAACTAGGTTTATGGGGCTTAGATTTTCCCAAGTTGTATTCCTGACTGATAAAATCTATAAACTAGTTCACTTAATGATGAAATTAGGGAAATTTGATCCCAAAATCACATTGGTTAGTTGTAATTAGGTTCATAGAGCTCACTTGGCCCAATTTGCATCACTGATTGATCTAATTAACTAATTGGTGATCAATAATGAAATAAGGGGTAATTAATCCCCAAAACACATCATTTAGTCACAATTGGGTTCACATGACTCAAATTGGCCCAATACACATCCCTGACTTATTCAATTGAATAATAGGTTTAATTAAGGATGAAATTATGGTGAATTGAGTCCTAAATCATATCATTTAGTTGCAACTAGGTTCACAAGGCCCATTTTGTTCTAATCTATGTCCCTAATTGACTAAATTTATTAATTAATGTTGAAACTGGTGAAAATTAAGCCATAAACCACATATTTTAGTTGTAACTAGGTTAATGGGTCTCAAATTTGTATAGGTTATGTCCCTTATTGATCCAATAGACTAATTGGTTTAATTAGTGATGAAAATTATGTCAATTTAAATTTAGAGAAAGATGTATCTAGATTTAATCATTTTAATGGATTCACATGCCCTGATTCATAATCCATTATCCCCTAAGATAAAATATTATCCTTTGCTTTTAGATTTTTGAGCTCCTAATCTTCCTTTATATGAAGGTAAATGTGATCCAAAAAATCATCTTCACTACTTCCATATAACATGCTCTGATTATGCATACAGTGAAAAATGATTACTCAAGTTATTCTTATTAAGTATCAATTAATATTCTTTGTGATGCTTCTAATACATTCTCCTCCAATCATTCAGAGAATTTGACCTTTTACCAAATAAATCTCTATCACATTTCTCTATCAACATTGGTTAGAAACTACCTTATGTGTAAATTACTGAACTCAAGCAAGGGTTCAACAAGTCAATTAGTGATTATGTACTTAGGTACAATATTATGCCATCAAAAATGATTAATCTTATGGTATAAAATGAGTTACAAGACATATTCAATTAAATATTTCTTTCACCATTGTATGAGTCAATCATCTTCAATAGATTCAAATCCTTCAATGAGCTATGCCATAGAGTAAAAGATAGAGAAGTTAAGATATTCTCTTTGAACAAGCTTAACTATAAACCTACTCCTACATTTAATTTGATAATGAAGTTGGAAATAAAATAAATCTACAAGGTTAGACCAACAAATAAGAAGAATGATGCAAAAATTACAATTAATGTAGTATCACAACCTATTAATCAACTTCAATTGTTAGCTCCACTGAAGAGGCAATTTTCCAAATTTGCATTACCTCCTCATATAATGTTAGAGAATATACTTGAGTGCAACCTTCTCTCTCTTTCTCCTCCATAACATATTTATCCAAATAAGCCTACACCAAATGAATATGATAGTAATGAATACTTTTACTAACATTAAATTATGGGACAATCTGAGATAAATGCTTCAAATTAAGACATAAGATACAATATCTTATTGATGACAACATTTTTGGAGTTAGCGTTAAAACTCACTAATGGAGTTAAGCTTAATTATGAGTCAGTTAATTAGTTGTTATGCATCGAATATTTGCATAACAACTAATAGGCACTCCTATTGCTTCTCATTGTCCAGTGGAAGAGATAAATTATATGGATTATATTATTCACTTGAGGCAATAATGAAGAGACTTGTACATAATTCTTGTGTGTGCATAATTGTCTAAATGTTTTATGTGGTAATGGTTTTTAGGAGAGATTCTCCTGGTTATGATTTATTTATGAAATCCATCATGGTATCAGAGTAGGACCATGCATCCATTAATCACCTTGGTTGAATCCATTAAGCAATCAGATTTGAAAAAAATAGAATTTTTGGTTTGTAGGTGTTGTAGATCTTGAAGGGGTTTCTCTGCTTGGTGTGGTCTATATTTTGATTTGATGTTTTTTCCATTGATTTTGTGTACAATTTTTACAATGTCTTATCCCCTATGGGTCTTGTATTATGGGTTGGATATTTGATGCAAGGTGACTCTAGTTTTTTTATCTTGGATATTCTTTCAACTCTTTCACCATTAGAGATATTTCAATAATTGTATCTCTCTCTTGTGCCTCTTCTTAGTCTGATATGTGAACTAAAGATAATATTCTAAGGACACATCCTTGTTAGATTCCCTCATGGGATTTTTTACTAATGGTGAAACATAATACAGCTACCCACTATTAGATTGACCATGGTCAACATAGAAACATAATATGATGCCATTCTAAAACAATAAGAGTATATTTTTTTAGTTGGCATGGATTCAAAACCCTGCAATGACTCTTAATTCCTCGCAAGCCCAAGTCTCATTAAATGATGAGACTCAACCTTGTCTATAAATGATTCTACCTATATTACTCTCTACGCCAAGCTCCATGCCAACTAAACCTCCATCCATGACTATTTATCCTTCCTTGCCATTCACTACCTCCTGGATCTCCTCTAACATCTAGCATTGACCTCCTTTATTCTCTCCTATTTTCTCATTGATCATAGCTGACGTGAAGAATTGACCAACTATGCCATATGTCAAGCTAATGAGAGATGTTTTTTTTTCATTTTTTAAAATAGACTCTATTAAAATGGAAAATATTTTATTAATTAAGGATTAGAGGTGATGTATTTTTTATATAGTGAGGAACATTTATTTGGTGGGGATAAACATTTTTTAGTGGGGAAAATGCTAAGTACATGAGGGACCTTTTTGTCTAGTGGAAAAACATTTTAAAGAAAACACATTTATTTTATGGTGATTTGACATTATCTAAAAATGGGAGGGCTTTTCTATTATTGATATCAATTTGTAAAGAAAGAAACATTTAGTTTTTTACATATACTTTTCATATCATTTGTTGAAGATCGGAGGGTGAGGTCTGCTCTGACAGGAGCTCAAACCCCCTCATAGATAAAACAAACTTGTTCTCACTCCTCTTTACCTTCATTTCTTGGAGGTAATTATTATTGTACTTGTACCATTTTGTCCCACATTATTGTCCTTGATCACACTTTGCACTCACAGATGCATTATCAATAAAGCCCGATGTTTCATTTTTTGAGTGAGCATTGTTTTTTTTGTGTTCCATTTTTTTTACTCATTGACACATTTTTTATGAGTCTAACATCCTAAATTATTGAGTATAATTTTGTGTCACACATTTCTCCCTTATTTTAGGAGAAACTCTCTATTGTTGATGGTGTCTTCTATAGATTGATCTCATTCTAGATTTTATTCATCATCTGGTATTTTTATTATATAGGATCTTTATTTGTGATTACACTAAGAGTCATGAAGTCTTTTTGTTCATGTTTTTATGCTCTGTGTTGAGAAATTACTCTTCACTTATTGACTATCCCATCACCACCATGTCCATTTTATTGAGAGATATTTGGTCTATATCTTTGGCACTTTTTTGATAGTTGATAGTCTCCTTTAGAATTGTTATAGATCTTAATCTTATTCTTAAGAGTAGCTATTTTTGTGAATATAGTGTTATCATGTTAGTGTTCAAGTAGTGGATTCATTCCACTCATACAAACCTTTTTTGCATCACCCCACTCGATCAGCAATATAGGGGGTATGATGCAAACCCTACTTTGGTTATCATGTTCCTTACTAACCTTTGGTGCACTACATCTTCTGGCAGTAGATCGAATTTAGTTAGTGAAATATTTTTCACTATCAACACCTCTAACAATTTTTATTCTTAAGAGCTATTCTAGTGAATTCTAGTGTTAATTTTTTTGTGATAAAATAGTGGATCTAAACTACTCATGTAGATTTGAGTAAGACCTTAGAGTCCACTGAGTGCATTTGTATTTTATGTCCTTCATTACATATAGTGTACCTCTTTATCATTATGTTTGAGTATTGATCTTTATTATTTCTTGGGACACCTTGTAGCATATTTTTTTTACTCTCTCGACATTAGTCGTTGTTACTAGTTTTTGGGCACCTTGTAGTGATACATTTCATCTTTGGTGACTCTTTTTCCCAATGTTTTGAGATCAATGTTTTTTATAGATTTAATCTGATACAAATTACCAATTCCTATTTGAATTGGTGGTTATAATGATTAGTCATCCATATAGTCTAGTAAGATGGATTGGTTACCATATAGACACTTTGTATTTCACTATGATTTGTACATGGGTACCTGATCAGGTCTAATTTTTGGGACCCATTTACTCTCTTTGATTTCTCTTTTTTACTCCATATTTTGTGTTTAAGGTAGGGTGTTAGAGTGAGCATTAAAACTCACTAGTGGATTTAAGCTTAATTATGAGTCAGTTAATTAATTTTTATGTGTCAAATATTTGCACACCTATTTTGTACATGCAAATATTCCATATCAACTAATATTTATTTCACACAACAAATTATTTTTTGTGTAACAACCTTTTATGCCTATTTAATTTGTACTCCTATTTCTTCTCTTTATTTGGTGGAAGAGAAAAACTATGTGGATTATATTATTCACTTGAGGCAATAATGAAGATACTTGTGCATAATTACCTAAATGTTTTTTGTGATAATGGTTTGTAAGATAGATCCTTCTAGTTATGAGTTATTTATGGAATCTATCAACACTATTGAGTTGAGCACACCTACAGAGGAATCTAGACCTCAAAAAATGGAAATAATAAGTTAAAAATATTCAATGATCGATTTTTGAGGCATGAGATGATAAATACTAAGGATAATTTAAAATTACACTATGTATATATTATGCACTTCACCTATGACATATGATCACCCAATAGATGTGATTATGGGTACACTTATCAACATCTCATTAGAACATCTTATGATCACATTTGATGACATTAAGATCATTAATGATGATTTGTATTTTCATGTCTTATTTATATGAGCTTAAATCTACAAGCAACCCATACATAGTGTCATGATAGAAAATGATTCAAGTGAGAATGTGTGTATAATTACACATTTATTTACCCCCTTGGGTACACATAATAGGATATACAAGATACATCAAGAAGAGTTAAGGGATCTTATGGAGAGAGAAATAATTCCCTCAGACACAAATTGTTACCTCTTCAGGTATGCGCCACCCTACTAACCACTCCATTATTTGTTATAAAAATTAATGGGGTATTTAACATGTTTTTAGGACACCCTTGGATGGAAATATGTTTTTGCAATACCATATATATTTAATCAATGTCTTAAGTACATACAATGCTAAAGGGTAGTCATAGTTATAAGTGTACAATATGAGTACCCTCTATCACTAGTGGTATCTCCTCCACCATTAATTCCCCCACCACAATTATTTGACACACTAATATAGGATCAATATAGAGATATAGTTATTACACATGTGCAAGATCTTTTTATACACCAAGTTCAAAGGAGAGTATTTGAGTCTACTAGATAGCAAGTTATTTAGTGACATTCATATTAGAGAGTATTTAGGGCTCAAATATGCCATAATATCATGTATCATGTAATCAATTAGTACATATACATTTCATATATTCTATAGTGAACATAGGTAGTGGGTCATTATCCTACTATACAGTGGACACAGATAGTTTAAGATATTCCACATCAAACACTAGTAGCAAGATATTCTCATACTATATAAAAGACAAAAAAGAGTCTTATGTTTTATAAATTTATCCATAATGCATTTCATTCTATGAGTAGTGATCATGAAAGTTACCATAAAACATGTGGTTTCTAATATACCTACATTTGATACCTTTCTCTCAAAATAGGTGACCTTTACACTATGTGATATAGGCACTCCCCATGGCCCTCCCATTGATGGTATTTTATCACTTTTAAAAGTTAAAATATTTTAAAGATAAAAAAATAATAACAATTCAAAAATATAAAATAATAAATAATTCAAAAATGTTCAAAATATTCAAAAAAATAAAAAATTATGACCTCAACATGACATGATTTTTTAGATTAAACTATTTACCAATGTTATTTATCACTTATTTAGTATATGCCATATTATTTTCATATACACATGCATTTCATGGTATAAGAGTCCAATACATGACATACATGTTCACATGGACATAAATATGGTGTACTTTTCTCTACCTAGTGGCCATGCCAATACTAAGGGCACCATATTCCACAAGTTTTAATATCGAAGTTTATATATTTTTATGACTTCTCTACCATGTCAATATATCTAGATTTATTATACATGTGTTGTTATTTACTCATATATTACAAAGTGCTACATGAATATGTTATTATATTACAATGTAACATTGATACATATGGATAGTGTAAGCTAGTATTTAATTTTTCTATACATCATTGATGTTGTTACTCTCTTTCATGATAGGCTAGTTTGTGGTTTTATATTATTTGTGTGTCTAACCCTAAAATTAGATATGTGTGGATATCTAGGGTTAAGGGGTATTAGATTATATTTTAAAAAAGGTTGGTGACCTAACCTTTAATGAGTAGGCCAATTAATAGAAAAATTAAAACAAATAGTATTCTATATTTATACAACTTAGAATTGCTAAAAATAGTAAAATAAAGCTATTGATAGATATTTCAATGAATTAGAAACAAATGATCCTTGGCTAGTTTTTTATGTGCATGTAGGTATAATCTAGAAAAATATATAAGTGGACTAGAAAATGATCCTAGATCAGTCATCATATTTTGTAAATATTATTTATGTGGCCTTAGATGATTGCATCAAATATAGATAGTTACGTTGATGTAAGTGTATAACTTTTATGTAGATGTCCTACATGGAATGTTGAGTAGATCTGTATGTAACCAACTAAATCCTTTTGGTTTTTTGTCACCTTTCTTCTAATATCTTTAGATTGTGTGCATAGGTTAACATTCTCTGTCAAATAATCAAACCCTAACCCTTCACCCTTGGAGTGATAGTGGAAAAGGTGGGTTGGTGAGATCATGGTGTCATGTTGTTCTGAGGATCCCTCTATCAATGGGTGTTACCTACATAGATAATACTCATAAGAGGGCCTTATATTTATGTAGTTAACCCTTATGTTTTAGCTTGTATGTGCACAAAGATGTAATGTGTGATAAGAAAAGACATGTAATGAGATAGCTTAAAACTTGGTAAATATGGCTAATGAACTACTCTTGAAATGCTTTAGACCTATGGAAATACTACCCCTATGACTAATATAAAAATAAGGATGAGTTGGGTAGGTTTTCTCATTTTAATGCTTGATAGAGTGCTTATTTGTATATGGCTTTATGAGTTATATGTATTTTATAGGTAAGGAATGAATAAGGGTTGATATATATATATATATATATATATATATATATATATATATATATATATATATATATATATATATATATATATATATATATCACACTAAAGCACATAGGCTAACATTTAGGACATGTTTATTTTAAAATTGAATGATTTTTTATCACTCAACACTTTATATGAAAAGTGGATACTTGCATTGATGCATGCGTCTATTTAGGATGCAAGTGTCTGGGGAGCAAGAAAATAGGTATAGGTATATAACTTGTAGTAAAGGATAAGAATCATATTTAGAACTTTTTTCACATTATACAAGGCATATTCATCATAATACCAATGGTTATACTAAGAGATAAGTAATTTGAAATAAGGAGATAGTGAACGTGAGCCTTTCTACAATGGTTATGTCTAGAACTGAAAGGTATAGTCATGATAGATATTTTCCAAGTGTAAAATACCAAGGTATTATATAAATCATATTTTAGTATCTATATCCCCCCCTTTAATCTAATAATGAAATTTCTATTATAAAGGAAAGAAATGTGTACATGGTGTGTATAACATATCTTGTCTTTGCATGAGCCCAACTTAAATGTTTTATTAGTGATTGACCTATAACCAAGATCATGGTATAATATAAAATCATTATATGAAATATAAAATTAAAATGAATTTAGAATTCTTAAAAATAATAAGAGAAAGGTTAGGATAACCCCTGTGTGTTGATGTAACCATCTTGTCTTTTGAAAATTCTATTTTAAAAGATGTCTCATTATGAAGCATTGAAGCTAGGATTAGGAATATTTTAAACCTTCAAGTTCATATGTATAAATATTGGAGGACACATGCCCCCAACCTTGGTGTAAAGGTGAAGTGTAACACATCCATTGAGATTATTTCATCTCAATCATGCACCCAAATATGTGCATGATCTTTAATCAACTCATAATATATATTTGATGAGGGTGGATGATTTAATCAAATACAACTTATAATTCTAGTAAAGTTAGATGATTTAATCAAATCTAACTTATAATTTTGGTAATATTGAGTGATTTAATCAACTCAACCTTCCAAATGTGAACCAACTATTATAGTATATCAGTTCAATAAAGTCCATAATAGTCCATTCTAGGTATGATAATAGTCCACAACAATCTTTAAAATCTAGATAATGATTTGATTTTGCAATTTTAGGTCCCCTTTGCATGGAATATGAACCTCATATATGTCTCAAGCTAAAATTTAGGTATAGTAATGGTATTAATGTATATAATGCTGCCAAAAATATATATCTAAATCATATAACTATGAAATTTAGTGAATTTGAAACCCGTAAAAGTGTAGAGATGTTTCTATGACATGCCTCCACTAAATCTGGAGAATCTAAGAATTTTTACAAATGTGGAGAACATGTTTTTCATAGCATGCCTCCAATATAATATGGGGATGTTGAATATTGAATAAGTGTGGAGGTCATGCCTTTTTTCATATAACCCCATTATAATCTAAAACTATGAAAAATGTAGAATTTATACCTCTATGACATGATCCCACTGATATTCTTCCTTTTTTGAGGTGAGGATAAGTATAATTTAGTAATTTCCTTACCTTAAAAGGATAATCTAATTATTTAAGATGTGTATAGATCATGTAGCATATAGAAGGAGCATGTCTATATTGATATAACATTGATGCACATAGTATGTGATCACATCAAGTCCTATGATACATGATGTATATCATGGAAATGTCTAAAGATTAACAATACAATCTCAACAAGCAATCAAGAACACATACAAAAAATACTCAAAAGTAATGCAAAGAATATAATGGTCCAAGTAGACCTCATATAAGGGGCATGTTCAAATGCCACACAATTGAATAGATATGACTTAGTCAAATGTATATAAAACATATAATGACATACTCAAATGTCCATACAATATAGAATAACATATTCAAATGTCAAATTATGCAAGCAAATGCATGGGGGACACATTCAATGGAGTATATTCAAATTATCAAATATGTAATACAATGCAAGTTAATAACAAGTAAAGAACACACTAAAGGAATTTCATAAAATTGAAAATTATGACAAATATAAGAAACCAACATGAACCTATCTTATTAGTTCCTAAACATGTGTTTTCAATAAATATTAAGTACATAGCATATGAAGTACATTGTGAAAGGTATAAGCATGGATAGAGGAATGTGTAAGTATATATAGGCTCATAAATGATAATGAAAAGTGATCATAGAATAATATAACCTAGGTGTATCGTGATCAATGAGGTAGATGCCCCTAATGTACTTAGGATATGAGTGAAGGGAAGGACCAACATCTATATGCACATATATCATGTATCTAAGTGTCCTTGTGTCACACTCAAATTAAGCATGAAACATATGTGTATATATGAAAGGAATGATATGCTATCTACTAATATAAAGAAAATAACACATACAATAAATAGTACAACTAGGAACATGTTGAAAACTCTTTGTGCATGGCTATCTATATCCTTTTGGGGCAATTTGTTGGTTTAAAAAGGTGAGATCCATAAACCTTTAAATTATTTATGGTTATGATTTGGTATGTTGGCTATTGGTAATTTAATATTTGCATTTTTTTAAGATGAGATTGAAAAATAAAAATGGGTTTTCTAGATTTTTGCATGTCATTTGTGCAGTTTTGATAGGTTGACATGTATAGCCCAAATTTTTATTTAGCTAGTTCTTTTGTCATTGTGGGTTTGAAATGTCATGTAATTTATTTTAAAATAGGTCATTGGGTTTGAAATATTGTGTTGTTTTTTATAGTTGAATTATACAAGAATATTTTATATTCTTTTTCTTTAAAGGGTTAAAGCATAATACGATGTCCCACTAGCCAGCCCAAAAAAAAAAAAAAAAACATTAAAAAATAAATCCTAAAAAATACTTAATGTTTTTTTTTTTTTTTAAATGGAAAAATGTATATGCACTACATATTTGTATTTATAGTCTAAAACATATTTTTTGATTAATTTAAATGACCCAAACTCAAGATATTCTAGGAGAAGATGAAAGTGCATGTGGCCTCTTTGTGTGAATAATTGGGTCATGCTATTATGCTTTGACCCTATTAAACTTGTCTGAATATTTGTAGGGTTGTGATTTGTGTAAGGTGAGTTAATCATGAGTCAATAATATTTTTTGAATGTCTAGGTTTTATTGCTAATGTTGATACCTTTTTTTTTGTAATAAGGTGTATAGTGGAAAATCTTTGTGCATGGTTGATATATCCTTATGGCATAAATCATCAATTTAGAAAGGTGAAAGCAATAAAAATTGAAATGGTTGTTGGTTATGATTTAGTTCATTTTTCATTGGTAATGCAATATTTCCATTTCTTTAAGATGAGAGTAGAGATTAAAAATGGGTTTTAGATACTTTTTTATGTATATTGTTTATGCACTTATTATAGGACCATATTTATATATTTAAGTTGGAATCACTATCTCTACATGAATGTTGTGAGAATATTCTATACACATTTTTTTCATAAACTTTTGTACATTTGTGAATAGTTGTGTTTTTTTTAGGCAAATTAAACTTAAGATGAAAATGTTTTGTATGTCCAAGTTTCATTATTGACACTAAAATTTATTTTTATTTTTATTGCAATAAGTTTTACAGTGGAAAATCATTCTGCATGGTTTTTTGTATCCTTGTGCACAAATTATTAGTTGTAAAGGTGAAAGCCATAAATTTTGAAATGGTTTTTAGTTATGATTTAGTTTTTAGTGATTGGTAATGCAATATTTTCATTTCTTTTAGATGAAAGTGGAGATTGAAAAGGAGTTTTAGATAGTTTTTTGCATACCATTAGTGCACTTTTGATAGGTCCACATTTATAGACTAGAGTTTGTGTACTTAGGTAGTTTTTCATGTTGTTGTGGATTTTAAACATCATGTAGTTTAGTTTAAAATAAATTATGGGTTTGTAATATTAGACATGAGATTGGTATTGTAGCTATTTTTAGGTGAGTGAAGTATGAATCAGTGTTTGTACATGAATAGGGCTTAAATAGTTTCTTACATGATGTTTGTGTGTTTTTGATAGGTCACAATATTTAAGTTTCAATGAGAGTAGAGATTGAAAAGGGGGTTTAGATCATTTTTAATATGTATTTTGTGTATTTTTGATAGGCCAAGAAGTAAAATCAAAGTTTAGGTATTCTTGCAATTTTTTACTGACATTATAGGTTTAAATTATTGTGTAGTTTTAATAGTTTGCCCTGCATAGACCAATTATTCTTGTTATTATTTGGTTTTTAATATTTTTTTTTTTTTTGTGTTGTAGTTATTCTTATTACGACTAAGATGTGAGGACCTTAAAATTAGTGACCAAAGATTTTGTTTATTAGTTTTTAAAGTTTTAAAAAAATTAGGTATGATCAATCCTCAGAAATATACTACATCATTTTTCTAATTCTGAATCTATACACATGCACCTTTATTAAAGCCAAAAATCAAATTGTGTTGATGAAATTATTTTTAAGATGAAACCTCAACAATACATCCAAAATTGGATGGTAGACTATGTTTAAATAAGGTTTTCCAAATTGCCTAACAATGAGATCTTCCTTCGAAAAAAATTAAATATTTATACTAAAAAAAATTTATTAGATTTGTTGAATACAAGATATTGATTTGATTTCAGAAGAAGTTTTGAGTATATATTTTATTTTATTTATTTTTGAATAATTTTTTTACATAGTTAAATTACTTTTTAAATTTTGAATTTAATATTATATTACTTTTTTTCCATCATTTAAAATGATTTTTTTTTAAATAATTTTATATTTAACTCAAAATATTATAATTATATTTTATTTTTTCTATTAAAAAATCTGTCCGATTGTTGAATATGAGAAATTGATATGATTTCAAAGGATATGTTTATGACATATTATATTATTTATTATTTTACATAGTTATAATATTTTTTTAATTTTAATTTAATATTATACCAGGTATTTTTTCCATCAATTATATTTTTGAATAGTTTGATTTAAATTCTTTTATATTTAATTTTAAATATTTCAATTATCATGTTATGTTTTATATGTTAATGAATTTTTATCTTGATCTCTCTTGAAAAATACACATTTAATTTCCTATCCAAAAACATTTTGAATATTAATCATAGGTCTTTAGTCTCTTAAATCACTAATTTCATTCATGAAGAAAGCTATTATCCTTCTTTTATCTTAAGTCACAAAAACCATACTCTCTTAGGCCTAGTGATAGTCCTAATATAGGGTTCTCACTATTTTAATCCTCTTTTTAAAACTTAGAACATGGATATACCTCTTAATACATTTTAAACACTTTATTACACATGTTCCCACCATTATATACCTTTCAAATAGACCATTCTTCACAAATTAGTGTTTTCAGATCTTAAACCCTCATTTCTTATAGATAAGTGTAAATTTGTCATACATGGTATTGAATATATATTTATTTTGGGCTAAAAAATGATTAAATTCATTATAAAATAATATGTAAAACTAATTTATATTCTCATACACGTTCTTAATATACTTGGAAGACTGAAATTGAAGATATGGACTTTTGGACCTCTTAAAATCTTGTTTGCGTACTTAGTCCTAAAAACATAGTCATATATACCTTGAATGTATTAATGCTTTAAGATATATAATAATATTTAATATCTTAATATAATAAAATAGTATATACACACAAAATTTTAGAACATTTTGATGGATGTTTACAAAGTTATAGCTCTTTTAAGTCTCTTAAAACCTATCTTTTCAACACAACCCAGAAACATAGTCATTCATAACTTTATTTTTATGGAAATTCAAGACTTAAGAAAAAATTTAATATATTTATAACACCTAAATAATATACACACAAAATTTCATAGCTTTTATCTAGATATATTTAAATTTATGTCTTTTTCTACTTGTTGCCCTGCTTTAGGGCTTAGAGTTTAAGCAAAGACTTGAGAGCAAAAAAAAGCTTTGGATGTTTAAACCTTATAAATGGATTTTAAAAATATTTAAACACTCTATATTACCTCTTTAATCCTTATTTGGACTTCATGCATTGAAAAACACATTCCTCTTCCTTATTTGCTATTGTTCATACATAGATTCTATATTTTCCATACACGGTCTTACAAATTTAGACTTTTCATCAAACATAATGAGAATATAACCATGAAATTTGGTAAATAACCTATTAACACATTTATGAACACACTAAACCAGAATAAATCACTTTATTATATTCAAAATCTTCTCAAAACATCAAAATAAAAACCTGTAGAAACCTGTAATTTCATAGTAGTCCTCCTTCCTTCATTTTATTTTGAGACCAACTATTCAATAAATTTTCTCCCTAAGGTATTTTATACCTATTATATACATTAAACCTCATTTTTTAATTCCTCTTTAATTCATCCCAATCCACTTCTACGTAACAATAAATCTTTATTTATTTTTGGTCTTGGAATAAGACCAAATATCTCTAAACGACTCTTATCTTTAACTAACATGCTTTCTTTAGTCTCTTTCAACATAGAAGACTTATTATAGATGGAATTGAGGTGGATTTACATTTACATATAGGTAAATAACATTTAAAATAGGTTAATATACCCCTTAGTACCTTTTTATACAATCAATATCCTTCATAAGTGGTCATAATCCTTATAAAGTAATTCAAATTTTCAAATTCTTCATTTGGGAGGTGTTGACTAATTTGACCCCCTTGTAAAATAATTCAAACCCCCATGTAATTTTAAACTTCCATATGTCCCCCTAGTTCCTAATATGTATACTATGGTCTTAATAAGTTCAAACATTATGTTTTCACCCTTGTCACATTTGTATAGTTTGTTTTATGTCATTCTAAGGTCACATTTCAAGTCATTTAATGAACTTGTATGGTTTCCTCAAGTGTAAAAGTATGTAAAAGTGTTTTTAAACATCTCATGTGTTATTTTAATGTTAAATTATTGTTCTATAACTGATAATTATTGGTTTCACATTGAAAATAATAAGATAAATACAAAAAGAGGGAGTTTCTAAACTTTAACAGACTAAAGGACAAGTTTGGCACATGTGGAGGCTTTATCAGTGACTCTTCAGATCCCCAAAACTCATCTCTATATTTAAATTACCTTGACATGTTCAAATATGACCAAAACTAGTTCAACTATTCCATCACTCTCTTGTGTAAGTCAAATAAGGCCAACTAGTTTTTTGCTAGTACAAATAGAAAGAGAATAAATGGTCTAAATCATTTTGTTGGATGATTTAACTCTTCATGGCCTTAAATTCAATGGTATTAGTTTAAAAATTGATGGATTTTACTTCATGAATAAACTCTAAGAATGACAGTGACTCAAAACTGTCTTCACATTCCCATCACTTGTAGGTTTTCTCACTTGTTTGTATAATCCAATGTTTCCAAGTGTTGAAAGAATTCTTTCAGGGAATGTTCTTCATCCTCAAATGTTTTCAAATTTGTTTTTCATGTGTGGATATCTAGATGCAAGAAGAATAATTATCCTTATGTTAGAAGTACAAATATAGTGGTCTACAGAATATGTTTCCATAGTGGCAGTGTTTTTCTTCTATAGATGGCTTTAAATCAAAAGTGATTTGCCTATGTTCCTCTTCTTAAAACATGGAAGGTCAGTTTTCTCCATGAATTTTTTTTATTGAGGATTTTTAATTTTTTTGAAGTGAGTTCTCAAGACAATAAGCAAGGACTTGTCAGAGTTTCAATACACATTTATCTCTAAGCATTTACATAATATGGATGACCACTCAAAATCCAAGACATAGGTGATGTTTAAATTCATGACTTGAATGAGTTTATCAAGTAATTTATGTTCATGGTGTTGATCTTAGGTTAGTTCAAACAATGTTCATGGTGCAAGAGTGAGAAATTTTTAATGAGATGGATTGCCTTATTTTCTCTAAATAAGGTTTTTGCCTAATGTAAATGTCATCTATTGGTGAAGATTCTTGAAGTATGAGTAGGTATAACTATTACATTTTAGTAACCTAGACATAGAATTAATGTATTAATACAAGAAGGTGATGGCTAGGTTAAGGATAAGGATGGCTGACTAAGATTTCACCCAGTTGGTTTCTCACTGAGTATTTTTCATAAACATAATGTTTTTGAGCCTAATGAGCCTATAACTTCTAGTGGCATATAATACATTAGTAGTGAGAGATAAGAACCTAGTTTGAAGGAATGAAAAGTGAGCACCAAGTGTGGATATGTCCTAATGAATCTAGGATGAAACCAAGAGAGAGAATACAGTTGTAAAACATGAAATGACCACCTATAGGAGTCCTTGATTTTCCAAATGAGGATCTACATTTGATAGTCTATAGGCTAATTCTAACTAATGTGTAGATGTAAGCTTGACAAAGTTGGCAAAGGTACAAGTTGGATCACCATGTTAAAATAAATCCTCATACTTGTATAACATATTTTCATAAGGCCCTTAGATGCAAGATACAAATCAAAATATGAACTTTAATGATCTTTGAACTCACACTCAGCCATCTATAGATTTATATTACATTCATGAGAGCATGATTCTAGGGCATGAGATGGGCTCACTAAGTGTGAAATTATATTTATGAAATTATAATTAGTTATAGGGATGAAAAAAAAAATATTTTACATAGATATCCACCTAAAATAAACTCTTCACTCTTCCGTAAGTGTGCCTACAGGTGACACAATATGACATAGTTTGTAGCTTAATCTAAGCTTAAGAAGGGCATAAATGTGAAAGGTTTGAAGTAGTGTGAGATAGATGAACATGTTTAAATTAATATAATATTTATATTATCACACTTTCATAGGTTTATTAGAGTTAGGGACATATAATCTACAGTCACAATTCAAGGTTTTAGGCCTACCGAGAATTTTGTACATAGTCACAAGAACTAATATCCAATCTTGAGGAGTTTGAAAATTTTAGAGACCTAGAGGTATGTTAAAGATTAGGAAATTTTTATATAGAAAAAACATGAATCAAATTATCTTTTCATACTCTTAATTTGGTTAAACAAGTTGGAGAGATGCTCTTTATTCTATCTCAAAAAGAAAACACTCCACAATCAACAAAGTTTGCAGACTTAGTACATAGAGGTTGAATGAATGAATGAGATAATCTTGGGAAACATGGTCAGATGTTTTAAATGGATGGTTTTAAAATTAATATATATTAATAGCCCTTTTTAGCCATTAGATACTTCTAGGTGGTCAAATATTCAATCATACACAGTTAGGTCTGTCACGCCTAGAATTAGGCCTAAATCCTAATGGCCTCAAAAATGATCCAAACTACTTAATGAACCTTAAAAATAATTTTATGAAATTCATGGGAGAATATAATATTAATTTGTATCATTGGTTTGGATGGATTAACTCAGGAGTGATCAATTTGACCTAAAACTACATTAGGCTACTCAGAATGCATAAAAGTGCTCGATATGCCAACTTATTTTGTTCACACCTATATGGAGGGATTGTATGGTGCCCCAATGAATTGGAAATAATTAAAAGGGTTCTATAGATCAAACTTAGAGGAATTTTTTTGGTATTTATATGTCAATATTTTATGAACAATCCTTAACATTCTAAAACACCTAAAACCCTCTCAAAACCCTATTTCAAACCCAATTGGAAAGAGATTAATGGAGGTGCATAAATAAGTGGTAAAATTAATATGTAAGTGTTTTTAACTTGTTTATAACTATCTCAATATATTCACCATCAACTTTTATTGTACTATCACTTGTATGGACAGACTAAAACCTAAGTTTATTGTAAAATGTGAAGTGTTTTGGAGGTGCAAAAGAGAATTATTGAGTGGGAATAATTATAGGAGATCTATGGGGACATGTTCTGACCCCTAATATTCATATCCCATCATATTTTTTTATTAAAATCTCTCTATTAGACCTATGACTGCAAGCAGTCTAAGTGAGATAATGAGAAAGCAATGCGATTGTCAAAGTGTGAAGATGAGAAGAGTGATGTTGAATCCTCTTGAAGTCTATGATAGACCAGAGGATAAAAATGTCTTCAAAAGGTGTCCTAACACCTCTATAACTCATTTTAATTAACAACTATAAGTTATCCTGATGACAAGTATGAGGGCATGTTTGGAAAATCTAGTGAGTAGTCGTAGACAATGAATGATAAGTGGTGCATATGAGTCCATTAATTAGGGAATGTATAAGGACTGCTACCATTAGTATTCCACATGTTTAGGATATTTGTGAAAAATTGTAAAAAACCCTATCATAGTCTCAATAATTCAATGTAAGTTCTCATCATCAAGATAGTTTCAAAAAGGAAGGTGAAGAGACCCTATGCCAACTCAAAGGAGAATGATGAATCTCTGATGGACACTTGTCAAATATCACTTATTGACTTGTTATACACTTCATTATATTTATTTGTAACTAGTTTATGTATCTTCCCACTTGGCTTGGTGATTATTTAACTTCTCCTCTCATCTCTCTTCTCACATGCTCTATAAATGTAAGCCATTTTTACAATTTTATCTAGGACACACCTAGTATGGCAAAGCCCTATTAGTTTGGCACCTTGTTTTATCCTTTGAATAAAGTTATGAATTTGATTTATTCTCTTCACATATTGAATAATTATCTCAAATGATTTATTTGAATGACAAGTGATGAAAATTGTTTTTCCTTGTTTTCATTATGCTCGTGTATGCATTTTTTGAGTGGAATCTCTTCTATCAAGTCCCATAAAGTGTATTGTTTGTTAAGGTGTACTTGAAGTGTGAGATGGAATACTAGTGTATAGTATCAGACCTTTTTTTCACCCACATCTAGTTATGCATAACAATCTACCTCTATGAGAAATACTTATGTTATAAGTTCATAGAGTTGAGGTCAGTTTTAGTAGCTTTCTCTCTTAGTGTATATGCAAGTGTGTTTGTGGAATAATATTTCAGTATATCACCTAATTATTACATGTTAATTTCTATTAATTTATTCCCTTTTCACCCCTCAAATAACTATTCTAGTGTAGTGTGTGATCTTAAGAGATAAATCTAGAGAGATAGCCCTTTAACCTAGAGGTTTACTTCTGCTATAGGAAACCCACAAGCCTAAAGGTAATCCCATGTTGTCTAAACATGGGAGAGGATTGAACACCCTCTCCTAGGGTGAAATATTTGGCTAAATTATTTATGGCATACTCAGTGAGACCAAGATCCAAAAGAGTAGAAGAATTTTTGGTGTGTTCTTTATATTATCAACTTTTGGAAGCATATAATCGAACACCAATGGTGACTCTAAATGCATCATCTGGTGATAAGAATATCCAAGTACCTATTTGAAAGGATTTTTATCATATTTTTTAGTTCATTTAAATAATGAATCTGATATGGATATATATGTTAAGAGTCCTTAATACACATAATCCTATCAAAGTTGTTATCCACTAGATAGTCAACCTATTCCTCCACCATACTATCATGGAGTTGTTCTAGATTTTTGTGAAGAATTATATGAATAAGGAGGTCAATTAGATAATTTTAAGGCCCTTAAATAAGATATAAAATCTCTTAAAATGTAGGTTCTTAGGGAATAATTCAAATCTCTTAAGAGGCATATTCTTGAAAACATTTTTCCCTAACAGCCGTGTCCATCCTGTCAAACTCCTATACAACCTTCTTAAGTCCAATACCAAAGCTCATAGCTTCTTCTTACTCAAATTTAACCCCAAGATAAGTATTTTTTATCACTTATTCCTGAATTATTATAATTATAAATATTAATGAAGAAATAGGATCAAGATCTTGATGTGATCCCTATGCATTTCATAGAGAGAATGAGAAAGGCAATCTAATTCTTGATGAACAAGTGGAGATTGGTAGAAGAGGAAGATAAATATGTTATTAGTGAATACATTAATGAGATGATATGTTACATTAAATGGTGGTTTGATAGGCTTTCAAGGAAGGAAAGCCAAGAAGTTGAGAGGCAACTTGCAGTTATTGAAAAGCCTCATGAAAGATGTGGAGAAAGTGAATACCTATTTGATGAATAAGTTTATCTCTCCCATCCTCAAGTTTATTCATATGTTTCATGTTATTCCCCTAATGTCTCTCATCCTCATGAATATCCTATCCAATCTCCAAATGATCATATCAGTGTCAAAGTTCCCACCTAGAACCAAATACGTGATGGTAAGAATGAAAACCTTATGTATGGTCAAACCACATTGTCTTCTCTTTAAAAACATATCTATACACCATATTTTAAGTATATACAAGAATATTTTAAACATGAAATAGAAGCCTTGGTAGAGGAAGTTGAATTTGAAGTTGTAGATATGGAGGAGTTTCAAGAAGATAATGAAGATCATGAGTTGCTTGTTGAAGAAAGTGACATGTCTATAACTTAGCAACACCTTCTCTCCCTTAAAGATTTATTTCAAGTGCTTCCTTACATACCCATTCCCATTCATGATCCCTACATCACACATCATGCTCTCTTTCAAAGCCATGAACTAATCCACTACCCTCCCACCTCATCCCCTCTTAAAGGAGAACCCATCTTATGAGAGGCAAATAAGGAAGGCCAAATTTAGTTTGCAGTTGATCAAGGAGCTAACACAAGTGATTGTGAAGAAGAGATCACCATAGGGACTCCACTTAGTGAGATAAGTACAAGACAACATTTTTAAGTCAATAAAGAGAAGATATAGATTCAGTTACGTTTATCCACAAGGTTATTGATCAAGGTATGTGGCAGACCTATCAAGATATGTTTAATGAGTATGAAAGCCTTGAGAATCTAGTTCTTGAAAGAAAGTAAGAGGATATTGTTGAAAAAGAATGAAAAGTTACTATTGAACAACCATATATTTAATAACATCATGCTGATGTATATGATGACTATGATATTCATGAACATGAGAATAGAATGAGCTTGAAGAGTTTATGTTTATTGAAGATAAAGAGAGTCAAGATGAGTGGCTATAACAAATTGAGCTTTTTGAATAATTAGAAGATATTTTTAATGTTGAAGTCTAAGTGCATAAAAATGTAGAGAAAGATGTCCTCATGGAAGATAATGACCAAGATTGGATTGAATATACAAATCTCCTTGATGAGCTTGAGGAACTTGAAAATGATGAGAAATCTAATCCCATTCAAGGTACCATGAAGCTCAAGGAAACATGCCTAGTTGAGACATCATTGAGTCAAGTTGCAGATGAGGAATCTCATAAAAATATTGATATGGTTTGAAGTTTCCCTGATTGTATTGAGGTTCATGTTAAATAGGTTGGAAAACATCAAAAATATGAAGACATCAAAGCCTATGTTCAATTGGAAACTTGCCTAATGAATTCCTCTATCCCATGGAGAAAGATATGTTGACAATTTCCCTTTTGATCCAAGAGGAGAAACTTACTTCAAGTTAGTCTATATATAGTTTATATTTCTCATGGTGTGTGTGTTTCCGCTAAGTGTTCTTGAGAACATAAGTGTGTGTCTTTGTCTTGATTTGTGTGTTTTGTTCCATTTTCTATTTGGTGTGTGTTTTGGTGTTTGATTAGAGGCTTGTTAATTTTAAAATTTGTGTATAGATGACTCCAATGCCCAATGAATAGGATAAGGCAATTGGTCCTTAGCATATCAATCTTGCTACCCCTAGGAAATTACCAAAATGTTGACTAATTTGACCCCTTGGTCAAATAAAGTCAAACCCCCATGTAAATTCAAACTTCCATGTTTTCACCCTTGTCACATTTGTATAGTTTGTCTATATCGTTATAAGATCACATTTTTTATCATATAATGAAATTGTATAGTTTCCTCAAGGGGAAAAGTGTGTCAAAGTGTTTTGAAACATCTAATGTGTTAGGTTAATGTCAGGGTACTATTCTATAACTAATAATTATAGGTTCCACGTTGAAAATAAGGAGATAACTAAAAAAAATGGAGTTTTTAAACTTGTACATATTACAAGACAATTTTGGCACAACTAGAGAATTTATTAGTGACTCTTTAGCACCCCATAACTCATTTCCATAATAAAATTTCCTTGAAAGGTTCAAAATGGTTCAACTATTCCATCACTCTCTTGTGCAATTCAAATAAGACCAACTGGTTTTATGCTAGTACAAATAGAAGGAGAATGACTGGTCTACATGATTTTGGTGGATGTAATCACTATTCATGACATTAAAATACATGGTAATATTTTTTATATTTATGGATTTTACTTCATGAAAAATCTCTAAGAATGATAGTGACTCAAAATTATCTTCACATTCCCATCACCTATAGGTTTTCTCACTTGCTTGTATAATTTGATGTTGATGAGTGTTGAAAGCATTCTTGCAGGGCATGTTATTAATCCTTAGATGGTTTTCAAAGTTGGTTTTAATTTTTGGCTATGGAGATGAAGGAATAATCATTCTCCTTATGTTGGAAGTATAAATACAGTGATCTGCAGAATATGTTTCCATAGTGGTAGTGTTTATCTTCTATAAATGGATTCAAATCAAAAGTGATGTGCCTATGTTCCTCTTCTTAAAATATGGAATATGAATTTTCTCCATCAAGTTTTTTTATTGAGGATTTTGAAGCTGATTTATATGAATGCTCAAGACAGTAAGCAAGGACTAGTTAGAGTTTCTATACATAGTCATCTTTAAGCATGTACAAAATATTGAGAACCACTCAAAAATCCAATACACTGGCGATGTTTAACTTCATGACATAAATGAGTTTCTCAAGTTACTGAGGTTCATTGTGTTGATCTCAGGCTAGTTCAAAAAATGTTCATGGTGTAAGAGTGATAAAATTGCTAATGACACTGATTACCTTATTTTCTCCAAATAAGGTTTTTTCCAAGTGTAAATGTCATATGTTGGTGAAGATTCTTGAAGTATGAGTAGGTCTAACTATTTCATGTTAGTAGCCTAGACCAAGAAGAAATGTATTAATACAAGAAGGTGATGGCTAGTTTAAGTAAAAAGATGGTTGAGTGGGATTTCACCCAGTTAGTTTCTCACTAAGGATATTCAGTAAAAACAATGTTCTTGAGCCTAATGAGCATGTAGCTTCTAATGGCATATAATCCATTAGTAGTGAGAGATGAGAACTCGGTGTGCAAGAATGAAATGAGATCACCAAGTGTGGAAAAAATATTGATGAATCCAAGATGAAACTAGGAGAGAGAATATAGTAGTCAAACATGAAATGACCACCTACATGATTCCTTGATTCTCCAAATGAAGATCTACAGTTGATAGTCTACAAGCTAATTCTAGCTAATGGGTAGATGTAATTTTGACAAAGTTGGTAGAGGTACAAGTTGGAAAACCATGTCAAAATACATCCCCACACTTTTATAACACATTTTCATAAGGCCCTCAGAGGTAGGATACAAATCAAAAGATGAAATATAATGGCCTTTTAACTCATACTTAGCCATCTACAGATTTATAGTACATTCATGAGAGCATGATTCTAAGGCATGAGATGGGCTCACTAAGTGTGAAATGATTTTAATGACCTTATAATGATTTAGAGGGATAAAACACAGTGATTTGACATAGATTTACACCTACAAGAAACTTTTCATTCTTCCCTAAGTGCACCTATAGGTGACATAGTTTGACATAGTCTACAATTTAGTCTAAGCTTAAGGAGGATACAAATGTGAAAGGTTGGCAATAGTTTGAGATAGATGAACATGTTTAAACCACTATCATGGTGATATTATCACACTTTCATAGGTTTCTTAGATTCAAGGATATACAATCTACAATCACATATCAATGTTTTAGGCCTACCAAGAATCTTTACACATTCACAAGAACTAATAGCCAATCTTGAGGAGTTTGAAATTTTGAGAGACCTAGAGGTATGTCCAAGCTAAGAAAATTTGTATATATCACCAACATAAACCCAATTATATTTCCATTATCTTATTTTGGTTAAACACACTAGAGAGATGCTCTTTATTTTGTCTCAGATAGAGAGTACTCCATAATCAACAAAGTCTACAAACTTAGTACATAGAGGTTGAATGAATGAATGAGATAATATTGGGAAACTTGGTGAGATGTTGTAAAGGGATTGTTTGAATATGAATATATATTTAGAGACATATTCAGCCATTAGAAACTTTCAGGTGATCAAATATGTAGTCATACATAATTAGGTATATCAAGCCTAAAATTAGGCCTAAACCCTCATGGCCTAAAAATTGATCCAAAAAACTTAATGAACCTTATAAATCATTTGAGGACCTTAATATGAGAATATAAGATAGATTGGGATCACTATTTTTCAAGGAGTAACTCAAGAATGATCAATTTAACCTAAAACTACATTAGGCCTACTCACAATGCATAGAAGACTCGATAAGCCAACTTATTTTACTCGCACCTATACAGAGGGATTACATGGTGCCCCAAGGAGTTAAAAATATTTGAAGGGGGTTTCTAGATCAAACTCAATGGAAGTTTTTTTGGAGTTAGATGTCAATATTTTATGAACAATCCTTAACAGTCCAAGACACCTAAAACCCTATTTCAAACCCAATTGGAAAGAGATGAATGGAGGTAAATATATAAGAGGTAAAATGAATAAGTTTTTGGAGATTTTTTATAACTCTTTCAGTATCTTCACCATAAAATTTTGTCGTACAATCACTTATACGGACAGACTAAAACCTAAGTTTTTTTCAAGATGTGAATTATTTTAGAAGTGAAAAAGATAATTGTTGAGTGATAATAATTATATAAGGTTTTTGGGGACTTTTTATAACCCCTAATATTCATATCTCATCATATTTTTGTGTGAAAATCTCTCTGCTAGACCTATCACTGCAGGCAGTTTAAGTGAAATGGTGAAAAAGCAATGTGATTATCAAAGTGTGAAGATGAGAAGAGTCATGTTGAATCCTATCAAATTATATGACATACCATAGGATAAATGTATCTTAAAAAATTTCCTAACACCTCTAAAAATAATTTCCATGAGAAAATCTAAGTCATCCTAATGATAAGTGTGAGGATAAGTCTACAAAGGCTAGTGATTAGTCATAAATAATGAATGACAAGTGGTGCAAATAAGTCCATCAGTTAGGGACATATGAGGACTATTACCATTAGGATTCCACATTTTCATGACAATGAAAATGTGTAAAAAACCACTATGGTAGTTTTAAGAAGTCAATATAAGTCTTCATCATCAAGATAGTTTCAAAGAGGAAGGTGAAGAGCCCTTACGCCAACTCAAAGTAGAATGATGCATCTCTAATGAACACTTGTCTAAGATCACTTCTTGACTTGTTATCCACCTAATTATCTTGATTTTAAACTAGTTTTTTTATCTTGACATTTTTATTGGTGACTCTTGAACTTATCTTCTCCTCTCGCTTCTCACATGTTCTCTATAAATGCAAGCCATTTTGGAAATTGTATCTAGGATACACCTACTATGGTGAATCCCTACTAGTTTGGCACCTTGTTTTATCCTTTGAATAAATTATGAAGTTGATTTATTATCTACACATATTTCCTAAGTATCTTAAGTGGTGTATTTGATTGACAAGTGATGAAAAAAATCTCCTTACTTTTATTCTTCCCTTATATGCATTATGTAAGTGGAATCTCTTCTATCATATCTCATAAAGTGTATTATTTGTTAAGGTGTAATTTAAGTGTGAGATGGGATAGTAGTTTATATTATCAGACCTTATTTTCACCCACCTCTGGTTATGCATAAAAATCTGCTTCTATGAGAAACACTTATGCTAGAAGGTCATAGAGTTGAGGTCAGTTTTAGTAGCTTTCTCTCTTAGATTATATGCAAGTGTGTTTTTAGAATAATATTTTGGTGTATCAACTCATTATTATAGGTTAATTTATATTACTTTCTTCCCTTTTCACCCCCTAAAATTACTATTCTAGTGTAGTGTGAGATTAACAGATAAATCTAGGGAGATAACACTTTAACCTAGAGGTTTACCTCTGTTATAGGGAACCCACACGCCTAGAGGTGATCCCATGTTGTCCAAATATGGGAGAGGATTTAACACCCTCTCATAGGGTGTAATATTTGGCTACAATAGGAGGGAAAATGAAACAAATACTCCTAAAGATCCAAAATGGACACTTGAGGCTACTTTTTAATTTCTAAATACACCTAAAACCTTCTTGGACCTTATTACATCACACTTAGGCTTATTTACATGATGTTTATAATAAATCTTATATTTCTCCTACATCAATGAAGGCCAATAAAAATATATTGGACATATTATTAGCTTACCTCAAGACATTAGTGCCATTACAAAATTTCTTCCAAGAGAAATCAATCAATTGGATATAATGATTGTCAAAAAGAAAGGTCTTCAAAGAAAGACATGATTTTTATGTTAACAAATCACACATTAAAAAAACTTTAGAATAAAAAATAGCACATGATCCATACTAAAAATATGTTATTTTTTATGATGATGCATTTTAACCATTGCCTATTGGAACTATTAACATATTAACTATACTTCCATACATATGTATTAAAATTGTATAATCTCAAGAAAATAACTCAACTTTAGATGGATAAAAAACTACATGTTATGAATACATAATAGAATGACCTTCCTTATTATTTTTTGTTCTACCAAATACATGAGCATAAATAGAATAAATATAAAATAATTTTTAATCTATATATCGAGTAACACCATGTGTTATCCAATGGCCAGTAATTAGGATGACTTGTAAATTAATACAATATAAAAAGTTTACTTACTATGGTATTTCTTACTTTTTTTTCTTTAGGTGAAGTTATGTTTATAGTACCTTGTTTCAATAAAGTTTAAATGCATGAATATACACTTCATTTGATACATTATTATTATAATAGATTTAGTGGTAATCCAATATTTAGGTATCTTTTACTTAAACTTGATGATGTGTCATTGTATCCAAGGAATAGTAGCCACTTTAAAAAAAAACATTATCAAAGATAATTTTCCAACTATTGTTATGGATCTTCAAGAGTGGCTCCATGAAATGCTCCAATGATAAACTTGTTGAAAACTTTATGCACTTTGATTCTACTTTTCATGGAAAAAAATCATATTAGATAAAGATCCATGTTGAACTAATTAACATGATATATTTATTAAGTTATTGTACTTTGTTTTTCACGTTGAGTACTATTGGCACCATATGGACCAATTTACATAGTGTAATGCCTTCCATCCTGCTTGAAGATCTACAACAATCTTATCATCAAAGAGTAAAAAATATAATCTCTAATCCACATTATACATCCATTTATATTCATCATAGATTTACAGTATTTCATAAGGAAATGTTATAAAATAGACTAGGAATACAAGACTACTGGTGCATGTATGTAATAAATTACTTTATTTTTTAGTTTTATTTTTCAAAAATAGCTTGTTCTACTCAACCTCATATAAGTAAATTTTATTTTCAAGTATGAATGGAATCATAGAGGTTCTACACAAATTCATATATTTATCTGGCTAAAATATACACCCAATATTAATACATTAAATTGGGAAGATCAAATTACAATTGTAAATATAAAAGCCTATTTAGATAAATATAAATCCTCTTGGAACCCATGTGATAGATTTTATATAAATTAAATGTTTTATTTTTCTATTCTTGATTATCCATGTTTATTAAATATAGAAAACATAATTTCTATAAATCCTTTTCTTGATTACAAAGATCCCTTGAATCATGATGAATAATATACTAAGAGTGTAGAACAAACATTCTTAAGACTAAAAATAAAAATAATGAATTTTGGTATAAAACACCTTGGGAATTGCATCAATAATCTTCCATAGTCATTGAAAACAATATATATATATATATATATATATATATATATATATATATATATATATATATATATAATACAATCCTTTTTGTAATGATGATAGATTAAATACTCACAAGCTAGTCATGTTTTTTATTCAAAAGAAAATGTTGTTTGTCAATATGTTCTTTCTCATGAAGTTGTATTAAAATATATTACAAAATATGCTTCAAAAGTAGAGAACTGGGATAAAAGTTATCACCATATGAAAATAATAATATTTGAGAGTGAAAACTTACATGAACCATCTTCAAATGTTTTCTAGAAAAATTTAACTAATAATATTATCGATCTTAACATTAGTGTAGAGGAAGTTTGTCATCTCTTACAAAAACTCCATTTGTTATATGTAGTCAATCATTTATCTCATTAAATGTTGGGAATAAAATCTTGCATCACATTTTCCATTATAATTCATACTTAATTACTACATCAATCTTCATTGATGCATATATTAATTGACCTTCTTTTTAAGATTCATTATCACTTACAGAAGCTAAAAAAATGGTCATATGAAAAATCACCATATATATATATATGTTAGTTATTGCTCAAATGTTCCCCAAGTTCTTTGTAATTCCTTTGAAATATTCTACTACATATGTAATATTCAGTTAGAGTGAAATTATTTTGTACAAACATTTTCAAAACATTATTGTATACATTGGTTATTTTATTGAACAAGTAATTAAAATTTGGGAAAGTATACAAATTTCCTACCACTCATTAGACATTTAGTTTCTATGTGTGTGTGTGTGTGTGTGTGTGTGTGTGTGTGTGTGTGTGTGTGTGTGTGTGTGTGTGTGTGTGTGTGTGTGTGTGTGTGTGTGTGTGTGTGTGTGTGTGTGTGTGTGTGTTAGTTATTGCTCAAATGTTCCCCAAGTTCTTTGTAATTCCTTTGAAATATTCTACTACATATGTAATATTCAGTTAGAGTGAAATTATTTTGTACAAACATTTTCAAAACATTATTGTATACATTGGTTATTTTATTGAACAAGAAATTAAAATTTGGGAAAGTATACAAATTTCCTACCACTCATTAGACATTTAGTTTCCAGTTTCTAAGAATGAATTACTTTCAAACAATGAAGTTTTAGATGATGACATTCTTCATCATAATTTTGAATAACTTGATGAGTGGTAGTTTTTTTATTTTTTTTATTATTGGTAAAGGAGGGTTTTGAAAGGGTCCCTTCCCTTTTAGAATAGATAAAATGATTTTTTTTAAAAGGAATTTAAAAGAAACATCTCTTCCAACGGTGACCCAAACAGGGTATAGAGAGGTTGTAAACTAGTTGTAGACTAACAGTTAAACTGAAAAGAAACTTATGAGTAGATAAGACCTTCTTTACTAACCTCCTTCTAGGAAAAATGTATCATATTAAATGGTTCACACTCCTTCATTCCATGACCTTTCTTATTAATACTAACAATATTCCAATCAACACCTTCCCAAGAATTAGGACATATGGGGGATGAGGTTTCAATTGATTTAAGAGTTCAAGAATTCACCAATGGGGTTCAATCCATAAAACCTTCATTCAACCCCATATCTCCCTCCTCAAGATTTTCATCTTCATAATTTCCTTCCTCCTAGATTCCTCCTTTATTGATTCAATATTTGATTTATTCTCCTGATATGCTTCCTAGATAGACTCAGGAATTTCACTTTCATTTTCACTCCCTTCATCCTCACTAACAGCTTGGACCATTAAGTGTTCCTAGGAATCATCCTTCCACCAAGATTTTTCTTATTTGTGTTTAATGTTCTAACAATCTGAAACCAGATGCTCTATGTTGAAACATTTACAACATCTAAAAGGTAAATTTTCATAATCAAGGAGTTGAACCCATATTTAATCCTTAACTTTCATGTTGATATGTGAAAAAATATCCTTTAAAATATTAATATTGATATTGATAATAATTCAAGCATATGTTGAATTACCTAAACTTTATATAGTGGAATCCACATTGAAGAATTCACCCTTTAAATTTCCTATTACCTACAAAATGCACTTATCTCAATTCTAAAAAGGTGAGTATGGCAGCCAAATCTAGATCGACCTTATACTAAACATTTCAGTGGGAGAATTGAATGTAGGAAACTAAGGGTTAGCCACAAGCAAATGTTGATCCCAAACCTAACAGCACTCATTAAATATTCTATCCCTATCATTGGTAGATTTAAAAACCACTACAAAATAACCTCTAATGGAGGGGAAAATTTTAATCTTGCCATCAATCAGTGTTTGTCAATGACTAGTGATCCATTTATGAAGATCTGATAGTCTAGGCCATAACTCATTAAATCAATAAATCATGGCTCTATTTAGTAACCATTCTTCTTGATCCAGTATGATATTAATCTCCTTGTCAAAAAAAACTAGGGGATTTACTTTTGAAGGATTTATCGATTTGACCCTCACCAATTAAGAGACTTTATTAGTGAATATGGGCTTAGTGTGCCTAACATATACTTCCCTTGATGCCCCTCTATCTGAACTATACCTCTGCCATGACACTGCATTCGTCAGTTGCAACTTTGCATGCTTTTGTATGCTTGGATCCACCAGCCTTCCCCCTACAACATCTCAGTAATAATATTAAATGAGCTTGATATGCTTGGTCATTGTGACTTTGATATACATCATGACTGGAATGATACTAATATTTTAGATTCCTTGAAGGAAATATTTATAATTCCCATTCTACTAATGCATCAACATTGAATGCATTATTTGTAAATAAAAAATTTGGTATTGATATTATTGTCATTGAAATCAACACACTACAATCATTCCATTGAAGATGATTATTCAAGGTACTATTGTTACAATAAAATCATATCTTATTGACAAAATAAGATTGCATTGAATTTTCAAGTAACTTATAATAATTTACCATTGATATTACTTGCACCAACAGGTATTACAATATTTAAAATTAATGCTTCAAAAATCCATTTGTGTCTTTGTATACATATAAATGAAATGAAACCATTAGAAGAACAAGGACTTGCAGTTTTAAAATAGTACTTTCCATATATCTAATACATTATGATCGATGAAATGAGTTTCATAGGGATAAATATATTGACACATACTAATCAAAATTTACAAGAAGCATTTCCACAACATAAAAATGATCCATTTGGTGTAAAATATATTATTCTTTTTGGTGATCTGGGTCAATTATTGTTGGTACATGATATATTGATGTATGGTGGAACATGATATCGTTCAACCCTTGGGTGAATGTTTAAAAAAATATTACATAGAAAATAATTTTTCATCAGAAAAGCTTTAATCCATTTCAGGGAACTTTTTGAAATCTATTATTGAATGTTCAAAATGTTGAACCCAAACTTGAAGATTGGAATTTACTAATGTCTCAAATAGATAGTTATTTGTCTTCTGAAGAAAAACTCCCATTTCATTTATCAACCCACTTATATTCAACAAATGATTTGGCTTCAACACATAATATATAAATGTTGAAATCATTAAATATATTGATTGCATAGAACTACATAGAATAAACTAAGAAAAATAATTTTGGATATGCAGATGATGAGTAGTTAGATACCAAAATTATTTTATCAAAAAGACAAAAAAAATCATTTTTTTAAAAACCCAGAGGTATTCCTGATCCCAAATGGGACACTGCGACTCCACCCAACGACCTTCATTGGGGTGAACAGAGGTGAGACTAATCCTTTGGAGGCTATCGATGGGGCCCACACGCACCAGATAGCCTTTAAAATCTGGGCAGCGAGAATCGACCTCAGGATTAAAAAAATATTCTTACATCTAATTTGTGGGTTGAATCTGGCTTGGTCAATGGTGCTCTTAGCAAGTTCATGCTATTGTTTAGATAACAAGTAGCAAACCATCTAAACTTCCAATGTTTGTAATTGTGCACATGAAAAAATATATAGGCCTAACATGGGATCCAAAAAAATACTCAAAATCTGTTGATCCCTTTCATATGTTGAGAGAATCTTAAACAACTTTCGCTCAAAATGGATTGATCTCTAACATTACATAAATCATAGAGATTTACATTAAAAAAAGGTACTAGTTGATATTGGTAATATTGAACACCAAAGCATAACTTGTATAGTATTATTAAGAGTGAAATCATGACAAGATCTTTGGATTTCACTTTCTTTCTCTTTGGATCAATATGCAAGAATATAAAATAGCATATACATCCATTTCAAGAAAAAAGGAGATCAAATTTTGTATTTCATCTCAGAACTCACTCTTAATAGATCAAAAGTATTTCACATTCATTGTGTTTATTCAATTTTTCTTTTGACATCTCTTAATTATGTGTAAAATAATTCGACCAAAGTTTCAAAAACTTTTGTTTGTGTTCCATCTCCCTTCTTTACTTTACTGGCAATTAATTTGCACCTCCTCCGTGCAATTGCTAATTTATTAAATACTTCACTGTTTATTGTGTTCTCCCCATGGCCTTCATATACTCCGCATTCTACAGCGCCTGTTCGGGTGCTCTCATTGCACTTCTCATATGCCAATGCTAGTCTTTGTAAACATGTTAACTCAAACAATTACAGACCAAAGCTTACTACAAGTCTTAAAGCTATAGAAAGAAAATACAAACGCAAAAAATCGAATGCAACAACACGAAGATGGTTGGTTGACGAAATGCTTATACTCCTGCAGTGGCGTGAAAGAGCCTGAGCAAGCCGTAGGTTACTAACATGGCAATCCATCCTCCTATCAACACTCTCACGCTTCCTTTTATAATCGAAGAGGGCCCAAAATAAGCTCCAACAGCCCCAAACATTATGAGCGCTAAGGTCGAAACCCCTGCCAGCACGCAAACCCTAATAATATAGCCGCTGATAAAAGCGGCGGAGATTAAAGGCAACAGTGCTCCCACAGAAAATGCGAGTGCCGACGCGCAAGCTGCCTGAATAGGGTTTGGAAGGCCCTCTCTTTCTGCACTTGAAATCACTAATGGAGACGGAGGAGGCATAGTGCCCATTCTCGTTCTAGACGAAAACGGTGAACCTACATACGTCGACTGTTGGAATCCGTTTACGGACTTTTTTGCTTTCTTTTCTATCTTCAGATTGGATAATTCAACGTCGCGTTGTGTTTGCACAGAAACGAATTCTCCGATGGCCATGCTACAGGCCCCAGCAACCGGCGCAGCAAGGCCCGACATGACCATGGTCTTTGCGTCCGTTTTCACTGCGCCCACGCCCATCATAAGCGAGGCGGTCGTCACCAGTCCATCATTTGCTCCTAGCAATGCAGCACGAAGCCACTGCGCTCTCTGCTGGTAATCTATTTCTTTTTATCCTCCTATCTTTGGAGAAGTCAAAGAAGACATGGTGATGCTAACAATGCAATTTTGAGGCTTCGAAAGTGGCGATGATGACTCTGTTATTCCGGCTGTTTTCTTCAATTCCATGGAAACAGATGGGCTCAATGCTTTCTCGTCCATTTTAACAAATAAAGTATAAATGGAAATGATCAGATCAGAATGTGGAGCAAAAGAGCAATGGAACCGTGTGTTCTCCATGCTCAGATAGAACTCTTATGTAGGAGACTCAACCGTTTCAGCCACAAATAGAGGTCCCAATTGGACCGTCACAGTAACAGGCACTACCTTCAAACAGACAAGCTCTTGATCCTCTTCACACCTAACCCATTGTATTTTTCGCGTTTTTAAGTCTTCGTGGGATTTTCATGGCAGTTGCCATGAGCGTGGCGGTACTCAATTTCCCTTTATTTTAATGCGAATGGGATTCATGATATCAGAAAACTGTTAATTTTTTATGAATTTAAGAAAGCATATCCCAAGTTTGCATGGATCAGGAACTTGAAGAGCGCCACTGACTTTTTATTAATTTATTGTATAACTTGGTCTGGTAAATTACAAAGTATAGGGACTAGGTACTCTCGCTCTAAAAATCGGGCATGAAGCATAAGGTAATAATTTATTTTTAAGTGGATTCCATGTGGTATCTCAAAGGGAAGATGGAGACTATTAAGGAGGTGGTGCAACCATAGAATATTATAAACGAAAGTTAAAATACAAACTCGCAATAGCACTTTGTATATGATAGTATGGATAACCGAACTGATTGAGACATGGATCGTGTCAATCCAAGAATGCTGGTAGTGCATGCATGTGGATAAAGACTGTCCAGTGGAATGGAATCTATTTAAGGGTTATTAGGGAAATAGTTTAGAGTATATGAGATTATTTCATACTTTTAATATGTAGTTGTTAATTAATTATGTTTTAAATTTGGTAAAACTTTGTTAAAAATTAAAGTGATAAATAGTTTGTATACCTCTAACAAATATGATAGTCTCGGTTACGTCATATCAGAGTATTTCTAAAGTAAAGTCACTTTACATATACTATTTAATGGAGATGTTTTATCGTGGCAATCATTTGTTAAAAAATATAAACACTATACATTTGACTAACAACAACAATAACAATGGGATAAAACTTCAAAACTACCCTTGCAGTGAGTAAATGACTTTCCCACTTGTTTTCTACAACACATGTCTTCTCTATAATTACGCAAAAAATCCATAGAATGCATTAAAATGCATGTTCAAGTCCCTAGTTTTTGTGTTTCCACTCACATGATGTCACATGCAATATGTGAATTCACAATTATGTGTTTTTCAATGTTCGTGCTCAGTTTCCACATGCGACCCATCCGCTCATAATTTAGTGACTTCAATCTTGCTCCTTGGTTTGTAACTACATTGGCATGTGTCATCTATCCGCTCACATTTGCATCAATTTTGTAAGGTGTCTAGACTCCTTGTCATTTTATGTAATAAAATTCAAATTACTTTGGCACATCTTCGTAGTTCCACTAATTTCTCTCTCCATTCTCGATTGCATAGTTTGATTTGCTCATGGTTCCTAAATAGAAATGTATACATCCTCCATGTTATCAAAATATACACCTTAATTAGCTTTAAAGAATAGTCAACTATCACTGTAATTAGTCTACCACTAGGACATGGAAATTCAAAAATATCTCTACACATCATAATTGCCCACAAAAAGGAGAGGTTGCTTTTAGGTAAGGAATAGTAAATGGGGTGTGCAAGTTACATTTTCTTATTTAGATGTAGTTGATAAAACATAAAACATTAGAAATTCCCTGAAATATCTATTAAATTAAAACATGTAGCGGTTATTTTTAGTGTGATCTTTCTCATACAAAAATTGTGAGTCATGTGTAGGGAAGGGTATACTTTGATTTTTGTTATGGTATAATGTATCTAGTGGTGTTAAGGTTTTTTTTTTGAAATTACATAGTGTAGGATTTTTCGTCAACGATTTCATAAGTATATGATAAAACCTATCTAACCCATGGTAGATTTAAGACTATTACTTTTTCTAGTTATAGTCATTTGAATTTGTTATGTAAGATATATCATTATTGATATTATGTTTTCTATACATGCAATATAAATTTATATATTGATCTTACCTTCAATTTTCAATAATTAGGTGACTTCCCTAACAAGTTTCTATGTAAAATATATAATTTTCATTTCTTTTTTTTTAAATGAATGAGTTTGGAGTATTTAGGGTTAATCAAAGGTGTAGATAAAATACTATCATGTGTTATACCATGTTATATGTTGATCACCAAACAATGTGATTATGCATTTTAACGTAGTTACACATGAGATATAAATTATCATACTCTATGTAATTCATGAACACTAGCAACAACACCTTAAGGTGTCATCTTTAGTGGATACATTGTAAATTTAAAAGACCAACCAATATGACCTATCATAAGTAATAAACTTAGGATGCTATGTACCCTTACGCCTATAAACCATTTTACCATTTTTTAGTCAGGAGGTACTTAGCATACAAATGTCCACCAACCTAACCTTTGGCATTTAACATCACTTTATATCACAATCCATTTTGTCAATTTTAAGTTACACTCATACACAATTAGTAAATGTGTTCATCTATATTAAAAAATGGATTAGCAATTATCAAACTAATAAATCATCCTTACATTGAGTGTCCCTTTTTTTAATCCCACAACAAATTTGGTAGGTTAATAAAAGATCGTTTGATCATATGCCTTACAAAATCTCACTATGCACTAGGACATTGACAGTCCTAATGTCGATAGGACATAATCATATTGATAAAAACATTAATTATATTAGGAATAAATTATATCTGAAGAAACATTAATTAATAAGGAGGAAAAGTGGACTAAGATAGTTACGTGTTCCTTGAAAAAATAGTGTCTTTAGTGTTTATATGATATTTTTCCTTGAGCCTTGATTCTTTGTACCTTCTCAAGTTGTTGAACCCTAGTTATTTTCTATAGTATTTTGTGTTGAAGTTATACTTTCATATCACCAACATCTTTTATTGAGTATGTATTATATTTCTTCTAATTTAATTTATCACATGTTGTGTATCCTCTAAGAAGATCAAAATACTATTATGTATAACATAGAATGTGTGAGCATCATACAAATAGTTGTTGAGATTTGAAGAATAAAATACAAAGTGTCATTGATAATTGTGATCTTATAATATATAAATTAATCAAGAAATCTACTCACACTATCATTGTATCTTTTAAGGAATAATAGCAAGAAAATTTACAAAAGAAAAAAATAGAGCAAGAAAGATTTCAAAAGGAGCAAGATGAAAAATTAAGGCTACAAAAATAATAATTACAAAGGGAACAATTATCTAAGTAAATGAAACAAATTAAAAAGGATAATTTACTCAAAGATCATTCCCAAAAATAGAAGTGGCAAAAGAAAACTCAAGATAGGCAAGAAATCACCTTTATGAAAGGGTTTCTCATAAAAGAAGTTCAAAAGTAATATATTCCTAAAAATACTAATGGTACACATATGGTTTCTAAGGATCTAAATCCTATAAGCTCCTTCATACATTGAGATAAAATATAATGCAAATTATACAAAAGCTATGGTTACATCTTCAAGTCAAGAAGTTAAAAGTAGACACTACTTCCTTTCCTAATATTAAATCAGAAACACTTGGTTATTTTTTAATTCTAAATGAGATGAAATATACTGAAATTGATGAACATAATCAAGAGCAATACAAATGCAATAAGATATTTCCAATGTATAGTGTAGTTTTCAGAACTAAGAGGATGATTACAATTAGGATTATGATTATGTATAAGATGATTGGAATGACATGTCTAACATGCAGGATGAATATGGAAATATAATTTATGGATATAATACATATGATACATGATCTACACATTGGTATCTCATATCAATTGGTGACTTAACACAAAATTTAGAAGGTGATTACATATTTTATGTAGCAATTCTATGGAAACATTATGTTGACCAAGTCATTGTTTAATATGTAATATTTTCTACTTTAAATATATTTTATATTTATTCATCATGTTATTCTTATAACTTTTTACATGTTATCAATTCAATCAATATTATAGCCCTTGGCTTTTTGTGTCTTTTTAGTCTCTTGGCTCTTATTTTTTTAATCTATAGATATGAACAATCCAAAATAGTGATCTGATGCTGCCATATATTTCCATTTAATATTCACATTTATAATAGAACATATTATATTTTTTTGTCATAGAAAGTATCGACTAGAAACAATCAACATCAACTGCCATTATTATCTTAATCCAATTGATCATATCATATAGCATTATGACATAGTCAAATCAGGAACTAGGCAAATAGAACCTTAATACATCCAATTTTTGATACTACACTTAACGTAATTTCATACAAAACTAATATTCATGATAAAACTTTATTTGTGTGATATATTACTCATATATTAATGTTAAAAAAATTTACAATTATACATTTCAAGATATGATGATGTATAATAATTATTTTGCATCCCTATTCTACCTTTCACATTCCTTTCAGCTAATATTCACATATATAATGGGGTCATTTTGCTCGTACACTGCCATTCCATCATTTCAATGTATACTTTACATTAACATGTGTGGTTTATTTTTTATATCCCTTCCATTTTTTCTAATTTTGAACTCATGGTCTCCTAGTCTCTATTGAGTTTGTTTCAAAATTCAAAAAAAGTACCCAAAAAAATATTTCAAAATTTTAAAAACATTCTAAATATTCTAAAAATATAATTTCAAAACCTAAGCATTATTAGACACCTATTTTACATCATTTTTATATGTTATTTATCTCATGATTGGTAGATATCATAATCTTTTTATATCACACATGCATTTCACTGGTATTTATGAGTGTTATGAAAGACATATAACTTTTCCTTGGACTTATATATTGGACTTTCCTTTACCAAGTGTTCATGCCATGTTAGGAGCATTTTATCCATATGTTATAGTATTTACAGGTGTTACCATTATATAATTCTTATACTATGTTAAGCTACTTATTCTTGACAAATGTATTTTTTACATTTTTATCTTACATTGTATACATGGATATGTTATTTGTAAGGATATGATCACATTACATATACATGATGTAAACTATATTTATAGTTATATGTTTCATAGATGCTATTACTTGTACATAGTAGATTAGACTTTGATTTTATATTAGGTATCACCCTTGGCCCTTGTGTGTAAATTACTTGAACATATCTATGAGATGTTTGCATGATATGTATAACATTTTAACATGTCCATTGCTTGTGCCCCTTGGCCTTTGGTTTTTTTTACATGTGAATATGTCCCTTGTTTTCAACATTATTAATGTCTTTTGTGTGTTTCCCTTGGCATTCTGGGATTAATATTACTTATATGACATTTTAACATGTCGTTTGTATGTATACCATAACCATATTGTAAGATATTGTGTTTTTTATGTTTGTGTGTTTGTTGAATTTTTTAAGTTTGATGAGTTCCATGATCCATATCATGTATTACTTGTTGCATAAATTTATTCTATTACAACTAATAAATGAGCTTCATTGATATATTTATTTATATTTGTCACTTTAGGCCTTGCCTCATATGTTACATGCATCTTTAGAATAATATGTATCTTACTATGATAACATACATTTTCATATATGTTATAATATTCAATTATCACCTCTTGATACACATGATATAGTTAAATTTTATTTTGAGATGAGTTAATTTTAGGACATATCCCTCACCTTAAAGTGGGATAATTTAAGTGGGATTTTCATACATGAAATAAGCCTTTATGAAATAAAATTAGTTTTGGGTATAGAATATAATTTCAAAGAATTCAGATGGTTTAAAATTCAATTATTGGTATAGATTATGGGGATATATGCCATGCATATTAATTCACATTACAATATCATATTACATAATATTAGATTCTAGGTGCATGTGTATGGTCATATGCACACAAGTTTAAATAAAAGTTACAAAATTTGCATCTACATATATTTATAATTTTTACATTTATCACATGAGGTCATGAAGCAAATTTAGGCACATCATACAATTTTTCAAAATCAAGGGGCATGATAAAGATTCATGCCATAGCTCCAATGCTATTTTTTATCTATGGTCATGGTAGGAGCATGGATTTTCTCCATTGTCTTTTAATCATGCATACAAGACCTAAGTAAAAAAGTGACAATTTAATATATAAAATCCATCTACAATGGTTGATTTAGTTAAATTTAATAATGCATAACTTAGAGATTCATCACCATCCAACATTATAGCTTGTCAATCGATAATGGATTCTATCCTATTTTCACCTTGGGGTTACAAATACCAATAGCATAAATTGAGGTTTTTACGTTCCCCAATGGGTTATATAATATATACGTGCTCACTCAAAATTAGGGATTGATCACCCTTGATTCACCATGGCTCAACTAAGGAACCAATTCTCCAATGATTCAAGAAAGCATCACTTCAAGAAAAGTTACAAAATAAACATTGGTTTCACACATATAAGTTTATTCTTCCCTTGCTCTCTTCTCAATTTTTAAATTTCTAAATTTTAAGCTTTATCAAATTTCAAATGATCAAAATGACTACTTCATGAACTATTGTAAGGTTCACTAAGTTAAAGTGCCTTATACAATTAAAGTATCTGCTCAAAGGAAAAATTTATTATACACACTCAGGTATATATTTCCTTTTACCCTAGTTATTTTATTTTTAGACTTGAGGGGAGATGTGGGGGTGGAATGTAGATACTCAAATTTAGTCATAAATACTTGATAATATTATTTTTGGCCCATCTTATTTTAATTAGTATGAGCACTTAATTTGGCCCTATTTCACCACCTCATTCTATCCTAAATACTTGTATGGACCTATCCCTTTTAAATTTTTTGTCTTACAGCTACAAAAATGTTTTTAATCCTTAAAACTCTCTCTAACCCTTTGAACATACATTTAAATTTATAAAATCAAGTGTCACCTTGCCTAGAGTAAAATTGACTCATACAATTAGGGACTGATAATTGATATTATCCTTATGGGTTGATCCTATCTTTTTGTTAGCAATGGATATTTTTAAAATTTAAACCCTCCCTTACAATGAGGTTTTTATTTTTAGAGTATATATCATGAATATTCCCCCTTTTGGATTATTATAATTGCACCTCCAATCCACTTGATGGGACACCAATTTTACATGTTGCCAAGCCTATATAAAATAAATGTAACAAACATTCTTGAACAATTTGTAAATAATCTCTAATATTTACAACTTGCATGTGCACTAACAATACACATATAACAATGCCTGAAAATTGAGGACCTTACATTTGACCCTTTCAAAGTGACATGTCATGGTTTATCATATACAAGATTATCATGTTTACAACATATTGAGTCATTGTATTTATTGGATCCATTAACAATGAAAAAAATCAAGATAAAATAAAATATAATAACATGTATGTTACACCTAAAAATAAATACAAAATGGAAACTAAAAAAAATTCAAAATATATAAATGCAAATTATCATACTCTTGTATCATCTTTGAATACAAGAAGCTTGCAAACCCACATGCAAGTTGTGCTCAATGACCATGACATGATGCATTCTGACATATTATATTTGTAAGAGATACATATTATAAATATCACATTTGATAATTTATTTCAATATTTCAACTATGTTTCAATTTTTCATGTTCATGCAATCATCCTTTGCATAAAAACACATTTTTATTTGTGAAACAATGTAATGCAGTACAATAGAAGCAACATCAAAGCAATATTGGAAACTATTATTAATAATAACCATGAAATCATAATAATGAATGTATATGCATTACCAAACGCTATTATTTTTGACATCATATCTATTATTAAGGATGCATTAGTAGACAAAAATAAAATACACAATACATATATTATAGGTGATTTCAATATTGACTTTGGAAAGCAAAATAAAAATGTGCAAATACTTTAACACCACATGACAAATCATGATATGCATTTTTTGGTGCAAAGGTAAAATACATTATAAACACCAATTATTGAACACATATGGTCAAAGATAGAATTACAAAAACATCACATTTTAAAACTAGATTGTTACTAGAGTTATTATGACATTCTTTGTTTGGCTATACGTAATGGACATGCAAAACAATACAATTTGGAAATATCAAATAGATGATACATAAGGTACATTTACTAATTATTTAGTAATGTTTTATGTAGAAAAATATATTTTCATGTGCTAAAAATTTTTACAACCAAAATGAAAAGGACATTCTAAAGCATAAAATATAATCAAACACTAAAAACTAAAGCAAAAAGGTATGGACTAACGAAATTACAATTTTTCAAATTTCATGTCATTTTATATCTATCAACATTTACATTGTACTTGTCTCTAAGGAAAATAATAACCTCTTTTTATTTGACATTAATCGATGACTTTAATAGTCATAAAAATGGACATGTATACGAAGGAGATGTCTTTATTTTTTACAAAACTATGTTATAAAAATAATAAGATAAATAATTTATATGTGCTAATTTGATAGATGAAAAGAAGAAATGAATTTTTTTTGGATAATTATGGGGTTATATTAATGGGCTCCCATCCCCAGAAACCAAGTAGCAACAAATACAATTGACCACAAACATCCAAAACTAGTAAAAACTAGCACAACAGGATAAACTGAGCCTACTCAAGAAAACCAAACAACCAACCAATAAGAACCAATAGAAATAGAGACCAAAAACCAATGACCAAAAACAACAACCATTAGAAACTTAAACTTTACCTAGGGTAGCTTCTTCCTCTGAATCTAACGTGTAAACCCTTTTGAATTCCTTTTCTCCTTTCCTTTGAACCTCCACCATTGTCTCAAAGCTATTTTTTTAATTTTTTAGTCATGCTCAAAAATGCAACACCACCTATAAAAAGACCCAAAAGACATGAAGCACATAGGAGGAAGGTTGCAGACATTTCATCTAAAATCTTATTCTACCAAGGTGGTGGTGCAACTTCCTTCTGCAAAACCCCTTTCACCAATTTTTTTATAGCCACCACTCTATTTTTAGCATGCTGACATTCATGTAACTTCTCTATTATATAATTTAGCTCTAAAGGTGTGCTATAATAGGCAAAGTAATATACTAACCCTCCTTCAACTGAGACTCCATAATCTTTTATTTTAGTTGCTCCACAAAATCTACCAACACCATGAAACGAGTTTCCAATTCCCAAAACATAGACCATGAGATAACACCAAAGCCATCCCTTCCTAAAAAGGGGAGACTGGACAAAGGAGAAATATCACATAGCAAAATATTTTCAACCAACCCCACCTCAGCTTTCAGACGCATGTAGAAAACTGTCACTTGTGCCACCACTTCAGCATTAGAAATCAATGCCATAAAATTTGAAGCAAAAACCACCACAATCTATGATTTCACACGAGAACTGACACTCTGCATCAAAAACTTAAGCCCAAGAACTTCATATATGGCTTTTAGGAGATCCTTTGATGGGATCCAAAAGATGTGAAATAAATGGGCCCTCACAATTTTTCCCTCAAAGGCCATTTCACGCACCTTACTCCTCTCTAAGAGACATGGATTTTCCATGGCAATCATAATAACATATTCCATCCTACCAACTATCAACCACCACACCTTAATCACCACTTGGGAGCCACAAACATATAATAACACACATACTTCTACCTACATAAATCCCATCAAGAAAAAAGATGAAAAAACATGTGAGCCTTAGGACCTTCACTTGCCACATGTAATCTCCAATAATACCACACCCTTCCTTGAATGTTCATGAATGTCATCTATGGGAAGTTGAGTCCTTTAGCACGAGGGGATGTCATCTCATCATTAATTAAATATCTTGAAAGAAAGCCACCACTATGAAATACTTATTAACCCAAAAGGCTAAATTAAACAAGACAAGATAAACACAAATTATAAACCCACCAAGACATAAAAACCCCACATCTTTATCCAAAATCGATTAGAGAAATATTAGGAAAATCCTCCCACATTTTTTTGATATTATCCATCCTACTTAATTCCTCTTGATCAATACCATAGTTTGTCAAGAAACCAGCAGTCGAGTTCACCTCACAAAAATAATGTCTGCACTCCCATTCTGAGAGAAGTTCAAGATTTCCCCAAGTGTTTGTCAATATATTCTCAAGTTGTCACACTTTTGTCTCTTTGTTTTTTAATGCTGAGATCATGACCTAGGAATCCCCTTCTATAATCAACTTCAATATTCTACATTGGATAACCATATCTATACCTAAAGCTAGCGCTTGTTCTTCAGCTTCATTATTCATACCATCTTGAAGTTTTCTTGAACCTGCTCCCAAAGCTCTAGGATTACCCTGAGAGACACCATCAATGTTCATCTTAAACCAACCACCCAAAGGAGGACTCCAATTTAACTTGTTTTTTTATCATTCTTACTGATTGTGATTGACCCATTAATGGGGGGAATAAAAATCAAATTCTATTTAGACACCATCACCATATCCCACCTAGATAGCAAACCTTTCCTCCTACACACTAGAGTGAAGATGACTTCTGAAATTGAAATCTCAATTTCTTGTATCACTCTAGGGACCTCTTTCTCTTGATTTTTAAAAATGTGCTTATTTCTTTCTTTCAACACAAACTAGATTACAATGGTCAGGCTAACTTTTCATAAACCATAGAGAGTATTTTTTTGGTCACCCAATGATCATGAAGAGAAGGCATCCTTTAGATTAGGGGGCCAATCCCACGCCAACTCCTATCTTTCACAAAGCCAAGTCCAATAACAATTCATAAAGGGACACAAAAAAAGTAGATGACTAGAATTTTCCTTATTATTCTTGTAGAGAAGACACCTAGAAGGTCCCAAAAAGCCCATCTTTATAAATTTGTCATGTGTAAGAATCTGATCCTGAATTGCCAACCACATGAAGGCACTAGCTTTTGTAAACCAATTTTCTCCCAACACAAAAAATGTGCATTGAACATCCACTCATATGTCTCCTCAGCCATCTAATAACCAAGATTGACCTTGTAATGCCCTAATTTCAAGCCAATATAATGTAATGAATCCTCCTTCTCATTCAGAAAAACTTTCCTCATCTTAAGATTGTTCTCAAGCATCACCACTTGATCTTTCAAAAAAATTCCAACCCTAAGACCTTAGGCCTGAGATAAGCATGGTTTCAAATAATCTGCTACAGAGCAACCCCAAGCCATGGAAAGGATACGCTTTTCATCCCCCAACAATTGGTTTTTAGTAAGAAGTTTATGCCCATTCCAAGAATCCTCCCAAAATTTGGCTTTTTTTACCATTATTAATGATCCAAGAGATATGATCTTAGATAACATTTCTACACCTAAGGATGAAGTTCTAAACTTGAGATCCTTTGGGTGGATCTACCATCAAAATGGTGCTCAAATAATCTTCCCAATCAATATATTTACTCTGAATAACCCTAACCCAAAGAGCCTCTAAGGAATTTAACATACTCTAGATCAATTTAGCTCCTAAAGCTTGATTCTACAATTCCAAGTTCTTAATACCAGCACCCCCCTTTTCTCAAAACTACACACCTTTTCCCACTTCATTAGTGGGATTTTATTCTTAACCTGAACTCCTTTCCAAATAAAGTCTTTCATAATTTTATTTATCTGCTTGAAGATTTTAACAGGGGGTTTTAGAATCGAGAAACAATAAGTAGGTAAAGTACTAAGAATAAATTTAATGAGGGTGATACAACTAGCTAGGGAGAGCCACTTACCTTGCCAGGAGACCAAATGCTTTTTGAAAGCTTGAACCAAATGAGACTAATGAAAGGTTAAAGAAGCTCCAAAAAATAAAGGCACACCCAAGTATTTTGAAGGAAATTTACCAATATTAAAACCCAACACTAAAGAAATTATGTGCTAAATTTATTTTGAGTAGTTGATAAATAAAATCTAAGATTTTCATATATTCACCATTTTCTTAAAAGCCTCCTCATAATTAGAGAGGATTTAATTGAATTTTTGTGCCTCCCTAACTAAGGCTTGTCCAAACAAAAAAGTGTCATCCATAAATTGTTGATGCATCAAATTCTCCAAACCATTGTCCACTTGAACACCTCTAATTAAAGAGGCTCCTTTAGCCACCAACACTGCTCTAACTAAATCTTCTGACAAAAGGATGAATAGGAAAGGATATAGTGGATCACCTTTTTGAAGACCTTTGGAAGCTTGGAAAAAACTTGTTGCACTACCATTAATTAGGATAGAGAATTTTGGGCTTAAAATATAGCTAAAAATCCAGCTACACCAAACTTTACTAAAACCAAACTTCTCCAAAACTTTAAGCAAAAATGTGAATTCACCCTATCATAGGCTTTGTTAATGTTGAGCTTTAAAAGCATCCTTTATGATGTGACATTTTAAGAGAGTGAATAATTTCATGAGTAACTATAATCCCCTCTTGAATATTCCTTCCTGGGACAAAGCCCGCTTATTCCTCAGAGATTAAGAACAACATGATCTTTTAAAGCTTGAGATCCATAGCCTTTGAAATAATTTTATACACCATGTTGCACAAGGAAATAGGCCTAAAATCCCCAAAATTTTCTTAAGTTTTGCCTTTTGGAAAGAGAGAAACAAAGGTGACATTCAGAACAAGCAAGACTTTAGATTTTCTCCTTGATTCTTCAACCATCTCTAAAAACATCTTCACCCACTATTTCCCAAAAGGACTAGAAAAAATATGTCAAAAACCCATCTGGACTAGAAGCCTTATCTTTCACCATAGATAAAATAGCATTTCTAACTTATTGGAGAGAAAATGGAGCCAACAATTTCTCATTCTACTCCACAATCACCAAATAAGGAATGTGAGACAAGTTAGCCTCCTGAGCTTTTAAATCTAAAAAGATAGCTCCATTAATAAGATCCATGAAAAAAATAACTACTTCCTTCCTAATATTTTCCAGACTAGTAACTCGTTCACCCTCAGTTGAGTTAATTTGTGCGATATGAGTAAAACTTCTCTTCATCTTGACCGATTGGTGAAATAACATGGAATTTCTATCCATGTATTTAAGCCAAACATTTCTATATTTCTCTCTTCAAAACATTTCTTCTCAGAGCAACGGTTCCTCATATTTTGCAAGCAACATCTTTTCCAGTTTATAGGACACTGGGTCTATACCCTTTTGAAAGATATCTCTATTCAAATTCTCCAAATCAACTTCAACTCTCACTTTTTCTTGAAAAATGTGTTTGAAACAATTAAGGTCATAATGTCAAAGTCTCCCTTTTATGTACTATAATTTTTGGGAATTACAAAACATGGAAGACTTGGATGGTACCAAACATTCTTTCCAGCAACACTCAACTAGCTAAAAAGAGACTTATCTCGCAACCACATTTTCTCCAATTTGAATGGAAAATGAAAAGGGGGAACATCTTTATTAATAATAAGGGAAATGGGGAGATTATCTGATCTAGCAAAGGCAAGAATTGAAGAGTCCATCAGTGAATCTTGGACAAACCATGAATTAGAAATCACAAATTTGTTCAAATGTTCTAGAATATTTTGATCACCAATTCTTTTATTACTCCAAGTGAAGAACCCACCTTGGGGTAGTAGATCAATAAGATCATTACCTTTTAAGAAGTCTCCAAATTCAAACCCTTTGATGCTTTAAATACTTTTCCACTAAACTTTTTAAATTGATTTAGAATAGAATTGAAATCGCTACTAAAAAAAAACTTTTCCAAAGTGACGTTAGAACACATCTCTAAAAGCTCTCCCCAAAAATTCCTATTTTCCTACAAATTGATGGGGCCATACACATTGCCTAGAAATAGATACAAATCCATTCTCAAATAAATAATACTACAAAATTGCCAATGGGAACCTACTGTAATCAGATACACCTTCACTCTCGTAGGAAGCCAAAGGATAGCCAAACCTCCAAATGCCTTTGCTACTTCCACAAAAATACCATTCCAAACCTTCCAACCACCTTGCTCAAAAAACTTCTCATCATCATTACTCAACTTGGTTTCTTACAACAACAGAACATCCCATTGTTCCACCACTAAAAGATGTTTAACCAAATGTCATTTGTTAGGAGCATTGATGCCCCTAACATTCCACAATAGAACCTTCATAAATCCTATGGAAGGAATTTCACCTCCCGCTTCTCAGGTCTAAATTTTTTTAGTGTTTCTTGTCTACCACATGAAACATCCTCAACTACCTAATCATGCTTATTTTTCTTCCCTCTCCTAGGGCCCAGACCACAATCCGGCTTAGCTCTAGACATATTCAACTTAGCAATGGATAAATTTTCTCTCAAATTTAATTTCTCCTCTGAATCTGTATCAACCTCCTCTGAATCACTTTGTAGAGCTTCAATCATAGGATTTTCCTCTAGATAGGGTCCTTCCAAAACCAGTGAAACATTCTCTTTATTTAGATTACTTCCCTCATTATAGATGTTATTTTTAAGAACTAGATATTGTTCTATTATGAGATCACACCCTTTGATCATCATATTGGGGGATAAGAAAACTGGTTTACCAAGTCTCTCCAGAAGTGCCACTGTTTTTGGAATGTTCAATTGATTAGAAGAAGGTAAGGCTTCCATCACCTCTTTAGGTGAAGAAGAACAAGGGGATTTCTCCAGCAGGGGTGTAGATGAAGAAGGGTTTTTTAAGACCACTTGTGTCCCTCCTAAACCACCTTTCTCTATCTCTTGTGTCTCACCATTTTTTTCACAAAAATCTAACCTTACGACTAGGATTACTAGAAAAAGCAGGCCTATCTCTGATATCCTAAGAATAAGGAGCAAAAATGGGCTTAAAGACCTCACTAGGGCAAAACTTCTGGATATGTCTCATCTTTCTACAGTTGTAGCATTTGAAGGGAAAAATCTCTATATCCACCAGTTGATTCTAGACTCAGCCATGAGATCTGATTATAATGTTATCTGGAATAGGTTCGGATAGGTTGACTAAAACCCTAACCCTAGCAAAAGTAGCTAAATAACCCTCTTCTAATTTTGGATCAATTTCCACACATGATCCCAAGAGATTACCTAGTGCTTTCAAACATTCTTTGCTCCAATATTCCACTGGGAGATTATAAAGGCAAATCCAGAGGGCCACCACTTCTGGGTGGAAGGTCGTGGCATCAAAGTTGGGTTTTCAGGGTTGGAACCACAACCCTGCACCATTCAAGGACCAATAGGTGTTCTTTAACACCTTATCTCAACTCCTTTGATCTGAGAAAACCACCATAAAAAAACCTTTGGGTAAAAATTTTATTTCCAGATTCTCCCCCCAATTCTCAAAAAGCCAAGTTTCTATTTCTTCAATCACTGACCATCTCCCTGCAAACCTTCCTATGAGAGTTTGAGCCTCTAGGTGAGAGATCTCTTGAGTGAGCTCCATATTCTCCCATGCTATTTCTTTATCTACTCCCACTTTTAGTGCTAACCAGCTGGAAACTTCCTGACCCCTTCTACTTCCTCTAGGTACCCCAAGATCCTCCTACTGGGAGCACATATCTCTAAAGAGAGGACACGCACCATCTTGGAAAGCTAAATCTCCAAGCAGGGTCTCTTCTGTTTGAGATACCTTCAGTTTTTCTTCCTCTGAACAAAACTCCTCCCCAATTTTTTCTGTCGACCCTGATGAAAAACCAATCCATTTATCCATTAACTAAAAATCCTGCTTTATCACCTACACACCAGCTTGAGATTTGCATCAACCCAATCCCACCTGGAAGGATTTGGATTCTGGTTTTTTCTTCATTTTTATATTCATTCTCTGGGCATATTTTTCATTTTTACATTCTATTTTACTATTCAATTAGTTAATCAAAAGTTTGGGTATAGGTATTTTTATAACCAGAATGCCCAAACCAACAGTGAATAGTATCCCTAGCCATGGACTGTGGAATGCCTCGTCGCATTAAACATAGGTTTTAATCCACTTGCCGATCTCTGTCACATTGAACACCGAGCTGATTAGCCCATTACATGTAGATACTTTTCATGAAAGTATGCATACCTTAACCCCTACCGGATTAGAACCCGTGACCTCCCTTTTAAAAGCACATGTTCTTCACCATTAGGCCAACTCAGGTGCACTAAAAGAAGAAATGAAAATTAATCTTAATGTAAGTAACAAATTTATTCAAATGCATGAACATAATCAAGCAACTAAGTCTATACAACTAGTACAATTATTGTAATTATAACATCTGCCACAAAAAAAATTGGCATGCAACTAATTTTGAAAATAAAATATGGAAATAATAAAGATGAAACATCAAAGACAAGATTCATCTTTGCATACACTTCACACTTGTACATCTATTTTTTAAATAAAAAATAAACTATTTATTTTTGCTAGTTTTCCAGCTTTATTTATTTTGAACTTTAGAGCTTTATTTTTGCTAATTTAACTCTAGAATTAGTAGCAGAGCAGCTGTAAACAAGAAAGCAACGAGAATATATATATTGTATAGTATTGCTCTACCAGGCAAATGACAAAGTTTAGGGACTAGTCCTCTTGCTTTATCGCGCTCTAAAATTGGGGCATGAAACATGGCGTAATAATTTATTTTAAAGCGGATCCCAAGTGGTTTCTGAAAACGGTAGATTGAGATTATTAAGATGATGTTATGGATAAGTGAAATCAGGAAGGCACGGATCGTTTCAATACATGAACGGTGGTAATCCATGTACGTGCACAAATGTTGTCAACCGTGTGTAGGAGCTAAAGAGCTAAATTGGCAAGAAGTTTGCATCCCCTCTAGCAACATAGTCTCGATCACGTTATGTCAGATCCTGTCAACATAATTAAAGCCAAGTCACTACATTTACTCCTTGGCTACAGCCTTAAGCCTGGTAGATTTAACACTATTACTTTTGTTGTTTTGGTCATTTGAATTTGTTAACTATGATATATCCCTATCAATTGATATTATGTTTTTGATACGTGCAATGGACATTTATATATCAGTTTGACCTTCGATTCTCGATAAGTGAGTGAGTTCCCCGGTTAATTTCTATGTAGAATGAATAATTTGCATTGTTTTGTTAAGGAAGAGAATGATTTGGGAGTATTCAAGAGTAATCACAGGTGTAGAGCAATTAGTATCATGTAATATACGATGTCATATTTGACATTAATCAATGTGATTATGTATTTTTTCGTAATTACATGTGAGATAGAAAATATCATGCTCTATATTTATTTATATATAATAAAAATAATATTTTATGATGTTATATTTAGTGGATAGGTTGTACATTTGAAAGGCCAATGAACATTACTTATTGAAAGTAATAGACTTGAAATGTTACATACTATAGATATATCCTAATTGTACCATCCTAATTTTATTATTAATTTATCATCATTCAATTGATTGTTAATTAATCGGTCTTAATATTACAAAACTACCATACTAATCAATTAATTACACCATTAGTTAAATAATTTCTAGCTAATTTCATGCACACATAATAATTATTATAAATAAATAAATACTAATTATCTTCACCCATGTCTAACTCCATGTCATTACTTTGTCAACTTCCCGATCAAAATGAAAAATCAATCCACTCATCAATCTATGCAATCAATAAAATCCTATATTTAAGTTTGCACATCAAAAAATAAAATAAACCATCAATCAATCAAATCAATTTTAAAGAAAATCAAAGTATGCAAGTTTTAGATCAAATCAACTAACTCATTGATCTCATCCATTCAAACTCAAATTTTTCAAATCCAATCAATTTAATCTCAACCATTCATCCTCACATCCAAAAATATGTAAATTTACCTTTAATCCTTAATTATTATATCAAATAAATTAGAGAAATCATCTAATAAAAATAAAAAAAATCTCTATCATCTTAGAAATCACGTAATAATTCTTCACAGGTACATGCTGCCAAAATCTTACACGAATCCTTGAGAAACCACAATCTATCACAAGCACAAGCAAATCCACTCAACACGAGAGATCTTAGTTTGGTAAGTGCAAGTACTATTTTGCTCCCTTATTTGCTCAATTGAATGTTTTGTTCAATTTAGACTAGTGTAGATACTAAAATATCATTATATATAGCATCTCAATCTTATACACTTGACCAATATCAATCAAAATTTTACCCTTTCATTCTAGACCTTCTTATTGTCAAAAGGCTCACATTCGCCATCTCATTGTACCTAACTACTTAACCTATCAAAATACCCTATCATTATGATGATCTAAATCACTTGTACACTAAAAAAAGTTTAAACATGAATTATATCCTTTACTATCAGTTACATACAAGATTCAATAGTTTTCTACCTTGGTAGACACTTGCATTTTACATAGATACACTAGCATCGATGCTAGTGTCCAAATTCCTTACCTAGTGTTTGTACTTCAAGTGTCATAAATTACAAATATTTTACAACATATTGGTTGGATTATTTTTCTTATCTAACCCTTGTGTGAGATATGTTCAAAAGGAGTGGTATAAATACAAATCAAAGCCTACTTGTTATTCATCTAGCAAATACCACGCAAGCACATATTCAAAATCATTCAATCAATTACAAAATTGAGTTCTACTACCTTATTTTTTCCTATTTCTATATCAAATATAGGATCAATCATATTTCAGGTCTAAAACATTCAAAGAACAACCCATGAGAAGTATCTATCAAGTTACAAAGTAGATCATTGCATTCCTTTATATATAGCATATTTCACCCTTATACACACACAAGTCCACACTATAGAGATAAAATAAATATGTGTGAGGCCCTACTTGGAGTATTGATTATGTAGGTAGAGCTCATTAAAAAAAAATGTCCTTGAGGTCAACTTGACTTTATGAGCCCACTAATTCATTTTTGGTAACGTGACATACGCAAAGATGAATAACTAGAATTTTATATATACACAATCATACAGTCAAGTGCCTGTGATCTAGTGATATCAATAGAAAGGTGAAATAAAAATCTAACAAGTCCAAGTAGCCACTTCTCAATATAATAAGTATTCTTTATAAGATAAAAGCATCAATCCATAGATATAAGCATCAATGTAAGTGTCCATAGGTCGATGAAAGTGTCTAGGCATCTAGAAATATTATTTATAGGATTCGATGATGAGATCATAATCATCAATCTAAATATTTCCATACCTAAGATTGTACTTTTCATATTTTATAAGTTTATAGATAATTTAATTGACCTAATTTATAATAGTTTTATTCATCCAATTTATTAGGCTATTTTACCCTTTAACCCTCATCAAACCACATAAAAAGGGGTAAACAATTGGTGAACTTTACCTATATGTCTTTTCATGCAAATTTTAGCTTGATCTAGGGTTTTTATCCTTCTAAGGTTTCATTTTGTTGTAATTATTCATATTTTTTCTATCATTTATATGAAACCTAGGCATAGTCCTTGATTAGATGGTGTTCCTATTTAAAAATATGAGATACCCCTTAGGCCACCTAAAATCTCTCAAGCTCATAATATGTCAAAGTATGGTAATAATGAGAGTACCAATAATGATAATGAGTAAAATAATAAAAAAAACTTATAGAATATGAATATGATCATGAGGATAATGAAATACATGAAAATAATGAACATGAACAAGTTTATCAAGAGAAATTTGTATCTAATGCATCATATTTAGATCACATTCATGAAAATCTTGAAGTTCTCCACTAGATCTTAAATACTATATTGGAAACTCAAAAATTAAAAGGTGTTAGTGAATAACCATTGCTCTCTATTGATATAAATATTGGGGCTACCAGATATGCCTAATAGGCATCCATTCTATCAAGCGTAGATTGGTAGAAGATGGGATGAGATATTTAAATTAGATACAACTATGGGTAGAGTGTTTGGGTGACTCCATATAATAAGACATCAAGCATAGGAGTTGATAGTCAAGGGTGGAGTGTTTGGGTGATACAACTATGGGTAGAGTGTTTGGGTGACTTCACAAAATAAAACATCAAGGTGTGAGCAGAGGGTTGATAACTGTAGAATAGAATTCACCAAAATGTCAACTTAAATCCTGATGGAAAACATGGAATTTATCTTGAGAAATACAAAATCATCAATCTGATCTAGTAGAATGGCTTGTATGGCTAGAGATAAAGGTAAATGAAATGATTCGAAACCCTTAAATATAAAAAACTACCTTATATGTCTAATATAAAATGTAGATATATACAAATTCCAATGAAAATGTTGATGCTATACAATAATTAGAGGATAATTAACCTTAGATGGAACACTTAGATCTGTAATTTACCTCTCAACAATTTTTGTTAGAATACAAAATAATTTACACATAATTTTAAAATAATAATAATAACAATATTTGTTACTAGTACCCGCTTTTATACCCTGATAGAATTGGCCACTAATTAATCACTAAGATGAACACACAAGAAAAAGTGTGTTTGCAATGAATGACCCTGTATTCAAAATTAAACAAGAATGATTACATTGGTTGATCAAATTGATTATTTAGCTTTAATAAAGGTACATATATAGGCATAATGTATGCATGACCCAACATCCTCATTTATGTGATATTATCTTCTCCAATGACCTAATCAAACCTAAGCAAGATAAATAATATGTGTAGGAAAAAACTATTAAATGGAATAAAAAACTACACTAATAATTTAAATATCCAAAAATAAATGATGCAATTATTTCATATGACCTCTAGGAAAAAATGTAAAAATTTACCAACTACAAACAACAATGTGGAAAAAAAAACTCTGTATCAATTCTTAACTATGTCCACACAGCATCTCAAACACATGATTACATAACCTATATTAACAAAAATTATTTGCACGTAGAACCTAATAATCCAACATTTCCATATCTCTTTTATAGAAATGTTTATGCTAACAAACACAATGCTAGAATGTTGTCTATTATTCTAAAAAATAATATCATCATTCATGCAATCAATGAAAAATAAAATGTATATGAAGTGACATAATCATATCATCATTCATGCATTCTTCTTCCTATTATAGTATTGAAACCTAAGATTTAGTCAAAATCTATGCTATAATTTAATATATAAAAGATGGACTAGTCAATGGCTCATATAGAATATTTAAAGCATGCATGATTTTAAATGATATAGACGTATTATGGATCAAAGTAAATGATTTAAGTATTTGGCATTAACAATCTAAAAAATTAGCTCACTTATATTGTAACTCCATTGAACTTGATTGGACACCAATTTTACGTGTTGCTAAGCCTATAAAAAATAAATGCAACAAACATTCTTAAATAATTTGAAAACAATTTATAATACAACTTGCATGTACAATAAAATTACACATATCACAATGCCTGATAATTGAGGACCTTGCATTTGACCCTTCCAAAGTGACATGTCATGGTTTATCATACACAACATTATCATGTATATAACACATTGAGTGGTTGTACTTATTGGATCCATTAAAAATGAAAAAAATAAAGATAAAATAAAAGATAACAACGTATATGTTATACCTTAAAAAAATACAAAATGGAAATAAGAAAAAAATTCAAAAAATATAATTTCAAGTTATCATACTCTTGTCTCATATTTGAATACAATAAGCTTGCAAGCCCACATGCAAGATGTGCTCAATGACCATGACATTCAATGCACTCTGACATATTACGTTTGGAAGAGATAAATATTGTAAATATCACATCAAATAATGTATTTTAATATTTCAACTATGTTTCGATGTTTCATGTTCATGTAATCATCATTTGCCTAAAAAAGACACATTTTTATTTGTGAAACAATGCAACTCAATACAAGATAAGCAACACCAAAGCAATATTGACAACTATTATTAATAATAACTATGAAATCACAATAATGAATGTAAATGCATTACCAAACATTATTTTTGACATCATATCTATTATTGATGATGCATTAGTAGACAAAAAAAAAAACACATTGATACATATATACTAGGTGATTTCAACATTGACATTGGAAAGCAAAATAAAAATGCATAAATACTTGAACACCACATGAAAAATCATAATATGCATTTTTTAGTACAAAGGTAAAATACGTTATCAACACAAATTATTGAACACATGTGTTCAAAGATATAAATACAAGAACATCACATTTTAAAACTAGATTGTTATTAGAGTTATCATGACATTATCTGCTTGGCTATATGTAATGCACATGTAGAACAATGTAATTTAGAAATATGAAATTGATATCATAAGGTACATTTATTAATTATTTAATAATATTTTGCATTAAAAATATATATTTTCATGTACTAAGACATTATTTTATTTCATTTTATTTCTAATTTCATTACATCATTACAACCAACATGAAAAGGACATTCTAGGGTATAAAATATAATCAAACACTAAAAACTAAAGCAAAAAGGTATGGACTAATGAAATTATCATTTTTTAAATTTCATGTCATTTCATACCTATAAACATTTACATTATACTTCTCTTTCAATAAAATAATAACTTATTTTTCTTTGACATTAATCGATGATCATAATAATTGCAAAGTTGGACATGTGTGTGAAGGAGATGTCCTTGTTGTCTAAAAAATAGTGTTATAAAAACAACAACAAAAAGCAACTACTACGTGCTAATTTGACAGATGAAAAATAGAAATGAAAATCATGATTAATGTAAGTAACAACCTTATTCAAATGTATTAACATAATCAAGTAACTAATAAGCTCCATTAAAGCCTATGCAACTAGTACAATTTTTGTAATTGTAACATCTGCCAAAAAATGGCATGCAACTAATTTTGGAAATAAAATATGGAAGTAATGAAGATGACACATCAAAGACAAGTTTCTATCTTTGAATACACTTCACACTTATACATCTATTTTTAAAATAAAAAAAATAAACTATTTATTTTTTCTTATTTTCCATCTTTATCTATTTTGAACTTTTGAGCCTTTGTTTCTTGAAATTGAACAAAAATTACAAGCCAAATAATTTCCAATGTTATTTTTAAAAATAATTAGTCAAATAAAATGGCCTCAATAGATATTTGAAGACTACTCAATCAACATTCATCACACCATTGAAAGTCAAAAAGTCACTTGAAGACTTGACTGCATTGTTAATGCAAGAATAAAGGTATGTTATTTAAATTTTCTAACTAAAAATATTAGATGATCATATATAAATGCAAGAATAAAGGTATGTTATTTAAATTTTCTAACTACAAATATTAGATGATCATATATATGCATAGTTAGAGAATGCTAAAGTTGTGATGTTTCTTGAACACAGTCAAAGCTTGTTATTTAACAAAATTTAAAATCATTACCTTTGAACTTTCATCTTACAAATTACACTTTACTTTTGTTCCATTTTTAGGTGCAGACTATTCACAACATTTGTATTTTTCACTAAATATGTTTTATTGTGGCAATCTTCAACATGACTAGTCAACATCAATGATGATGGGTTAAAACGTAAAAACTACTCTTATAAGAAGTAAATAACTTACCCACAGTTTTTGCCCCCCACACACCTCTTTTCTTAATTATATGGAAAAATTTATTCAATGCATTAAAACCCATGTTCATATCCTTAATTTTATTTCCCATCCATTCAATTTCCCATTTAAAATAAAGGTTACTTCTATGTAAGGAATAGTAAATGTGGTCTACAAGTTGCATTTTATATTTTAGATGTGCCTTGCAAAGAATAAAACACTTGAAATGTCTTGAAGGATCTGTTGAATCGGAATATTTAGAAGTTAATTTGTAGTGTGATATTTCTCTTACAAAACTTGAGAGCCACATGTAATAAAAGATGTACTTTGACTTTTGTTATGGTGCAATGTATTTAGTGGTGAAAAGAAATATATTTTTTCTAAAAGTAAATAATGTAGGATCTTCACAAACATTTTCATAAGAATATGATAAAACCTATTTAACCCTCAATTTTACACAGAGTAGATTTTATACCATTAATGTTTTTTGTTGTAATCTTTTGAATATATTAATAATGATATTATGTTTTTTATATGTATAATATAAATTTGTATATTGGTCTAATCTTCAATTCTTAGTAAGTAGGTGAGTTCTCAAGTTATTTGATATGTAAAATATATTTTTATTATTTTATTTAGAAATAGAATAATTTGAAATTATTTAAAATTAATCAAAGGTGTAAAGTAACTAATATTTTGTAATATTATCATGTTATATTTAAATATTAATCAATGTAATTATACTTTTCTTTAATAGTTACACATAAAATATAACATATCATGTTCTATTTAATCCATACATACTAAATCAAGTGGGATACTGTTTGCAGGCCAAAGAAGGAGGGGGGTCTTGGGCTGCGCTCGGCCATCCTAGCTAGCCATGCCTTGGCGGCCAAACTGTACTGGAGATGGTGTGCCAACCAGTCCCAATTATGGGCCCGTATCCTGGCTGGTAAGTACTTTTTGGGGGTTGATCCCTCTGACATTGTTCGATTGCCCCTTGAATGAGGTGGCTCCATGATTTGGCACACCCTTAAGGTTGGGGCTCAGCTGGTTAAACACGGCCTATTTTGGATTTGTAAGACCAGAGAACAGGCTCTCTTCTGGGAAGACTCGTGGGATGGTATGCCCCCATTATTGTCTTCCCACCCGCATTTGCAGTCTCTATGTGACGTTTTTCAAGCTGCTGGCTGGACCAATGTTGCTCACTACAAGGAGGAATATAACTTGGGCTCAACTATCGGTTTTCATTGGAAAAAATCTTTAGATTGGCCATCAGGTGGATCTAGGGAGAACAGGCTCGAACTTTCCCAGTTACTTGCTGCCAGACACTGTAACTCTCTTCAGGGTCAGGACGTCCTTGCTTGGGGATGTGGTTCAAATGGTAGCTACTCGGTCTCAGTGGGCTATCAGGCCCTGATTAAACAGGTTTGTGGGGCTGCCAATTTCCTCTGGGGGAAGCAAATTTGGAGTTCCTTCATGTGGCCCAAGTGCAACTTCTTCCTGTGGACGCTCGTCTACAATCGGTGCCTCACATGGGACAACTTGTGCAAACATGGATTTCAAGGACCATCCAGGTGTGTTCTCTACTGCAAGGAGGCTGAAACAGGGGTGCACCTTTTTTTCCTCTATTCGTACACCAAGCGTATTTGGCATAAGTGGTGGGAAGCATGGCACAGACCCTGCTGGCACGCCTCCTCTCTAACTAAATTCTGGTCTCGCCTGGGTCCCCCAGCTTCCAAAGCACCTTGTCTCCAGGTTGTGTGGCATGCTGGACCTGCATTCATTTTGTGGAATGTATGGATTGAGCAGAACAACAGGATATTTAGACCTGAGCAGCGTGACAGCAATGCCATATGGGAGAAGGTCTGTTGTTCGGTCCAAGAGACGCTGGCTGCTAAGGCCATTAGCACGGATGGGCTGGCGACTGACGAACAGAGCATCCTCTTCAACGTTGCTGGTAAGTCTTTGAAATTCCCTGCCTTTCCTTCTACTCTTCGCAATGCTAGTGGAGACCGACGAATGCCCAGGCAGGTGGATAGAAGGGGTCGATGGACTCCCCCTTCACCAAGATTTTTAAAAATTAACACCGATGGCTCTTCGAGAGGGAATCCTGGAGAAGCTGGCATCGGAGGCATTGGTCGTGACAGTTCTAGAAATCTCCATTTTTTCTTTTCCGTCTATAAGGTATGGCATTCCAATAACTACATGGAGGTGCTTGCCATCCTTCAGGCCATCCAACAATGCTGTCAACAAGGCTGGCAGAATATTATCTGCAAATCAGACTCCCAGATTGTTATTGATTTGCTTAATAATCGTATCTTTGATAGAGCTGAGTGGCGCTTGGCGATGGTTGCTCAGCAGGTTCTCCAGGTGAGTAATGGTCTGGTGTCGGTGAGTTTCAGGCATATTCCTTGTGAATGGAATGGGGTCGCTGACTGTTTGGCCAAATGGGCTGCAGAGCAAGGGCCCCATTGGGAGATTTTTTATTATGATCTGCTTCCTTTAACCTTTTCCTAGAAGCTGGGTCTTTTGGTTGAGTAGGACAAGGCTGTGTAATGGTTCTGGTTTCCGCTGTTCTTGAATAAATTTTTACCCCGTTCAATTAAAAAAAATCCATACATACTAAAATTAAAGCTTTATGTTGTCAGATTTTGTGGATAAATGGTAAATTTAAATGGCCAACCAACATGATCTATCATAACTAACTGACATGAAATGTTACATACCTTTATATGTGCCAACCATTTGAATAGTTTTGGCTATGAAGTTAATCATATGTTAGTGCACATAGGAATTCACACTTAGTATATATGGGTGCCCATAGACTTGATATCTGGTATTTAGCATCAATTTATAGTACATTTTATTTTATCAAATATAAACACTAGTACACAGTTTAGTAATTGTCTTTATCTGCATTGAGAAATGGATTGAATAATTAATGAACCAATTCAGTGAGACCCATATGCAATTTAAAAACAAATTTGGTAGTGTCGTAGAAGATCTTTTGATCATGTGCCTTACAAAATCCTATTAGCCACTAGGATGCCCATAGTATTTGAAATATTATTAATTATATTAGGACAAAATTATATTCGAAGCAACTTTAGTTAATAAAGAGAAAAACTAAGGTAAAAGAGTTATGGGCTCCTCAAAAAAATAGTGTATTTAGTTTTTGTATGATGTTTATCTTTGAACTTTGATTTTTTACCTTTTCAATCGTTAAATATTAGTATTTTCTATAATATTTTTTGTTTGTGTTGTTTTTTTATACCATCTATCTTTGTTATCAAGTATGTATTATAGTTTTTATAAAAAAAAATATATCCTATACATTCAATAAAAAAAGATTTAATATTCCTCAATTACATAATTAAATAATATTCAAAAAGTCTCTTTAAATAATGTTAATATATAAATTAAAACTCCAAAAGTTAATTAATACATTATTTAATTTTATTATATGTTACAATTTTATTTTATTTTATTCTGGATTGATATAAACACAATAAGATTTAAAAAGCCTCCAATTTTAAGCAAAATGAAACCAACCTCTAAATATTAATTACGAAATCCCAACCCCAAAAGAATAGACAAAATCAAATTTAGAAAAGTAAAAAATCCTATTTCAAACTATTTCAAAACAAAAATTAAAATTGCTATATCTAAAAAAAATTGTAACAAATAATGAATAAATCTATTTATTTATTATTATTTTTAATTTGATTTAATTGTATTGTTAAGTAAACAATATAATCTCGTGTAACTTTCAAATTTTCATAATCAAAAGGTTCCATTACTAAAATCCTAAACAACATAAGCACACATGAGACCTTAATATTTAAATTCAATCTAACTACTACATTCGATGATTTAAAAACATATATGTGTCCGATGTTTTAATAGATACAAATAGGGGTGTAAGACCTTTGTGTTTTGGGAGGAGTGAAAAATATAAATCAAGTACAAAGGGTTCCCAAAACCTACTAAATTTTAATAACTTTTTAATTTTTTATTATTATTATTTTTTTAAATAAAATTGGAAAAATTTAACACTAGAAAATGATAAACATTATTTTGATGTACAATATTTATTGATACAACTTATGTAATCCAAATTAATATAAATCTAAAATTAACATCAAAAAGTTTGAAAATATTTTTGAAAGTAGATTTGGAGGTTTTTTAGTTGACGCACTCTTCATCAATAATTTTTTGTTTCAAGATTTTCAAAATTACTATGTATATAAAAAAAAATTACTTTTATAATTTTTAAGAAAAAATAAATTGCATCAAATTTTTATTTTTTTTCAGTTTAGAATTTACATTATAATGTCTATGCTATAATATTTATATCAAGATTTGTCTCATATTTTATTTTCTATTTTTTTAATATTAAAAATATATTTATAAAATATATAATTATATATTAAAAAATATCATAATATATTTTTTAAAATAATTAGATTTTTATATATAAATTTATATATTAAAATTATGTATAAAAAATAAATATTAATAATTAACAAGTAATATATTAAAAATCAAATTAACAATATATATATATATATATATAAAGAATGAAAAATAAATTTTAAATTTTTATCAATCAAGAATATTAAATACATTTTTATTATACATAAAATATGTAAATAACAATCATCATAATAAAATAAAAATTTTAAATAATAATTTATAACATAAAATAAAATAAAAATCTAATAATCATCATCATCTCCTCCACTTGTAACACTAACATGACCATCATTGTCATTAGCATCGTTGTCATCATCCACCTCATGTGAAAACTTCTTTTTTCCTATAAATAGATTTCATATTGTAAATAACATTTTAGATTAAAAAAAATTATAGTTAAAATATATTGAAATTAAAAAATAACATACGTGAAATATATTTTGGGAGCCACCCGATGTTTTTTAAATAACAAAAAATGCAAATAATTATGTTATTGTTTGTAAAAACTATGAAGATAATGAAAAAGCATTAAAAACTCACAAATTCAACTAACACTCCTCTTACACCTTTTCCCCTATAGTCTATATCCCTACTATCTATAGCCCTAGTTTACTGTCTATAGCCATATGGTCTATAGGGCTAGAGTCTATAACCCTATTATATATAGGGCTCTAGGGATTCTATAGGCCTCTAAGGATTCTATATCCCTATGTTCTATATCCCTATGGCTTATATCCCTACTTTTGATATACCTAGAGTGTGGATGTGAGAATGGTCTATTAGCATCTGCTTCCCTTCCCTCCCTTGCTAAGTAGGGAGGGGAGTCTTTTTATGGCCTATAGATACTCAAATTTAAAAAAAAAATTGTAGTCATTTTTCATTTCCCTTATATTTTTAGAGCATATTTACACACCCCTAATTAGTGGAATGGGTGATACACAAATTTCTCCTTTGGGATTTGGTTTTATGTTTTATGTTTTTATAGGTTGCATCCCTTTCCCATCTCAGTGTACTCCACATGTAAATGTGTCCCCCTCTCAATGAGAATCATCCTATATTAAATTTTCAAACTATTAAATGTGTGTGCATCTGCATCTCAATGGAAATCATCCCATATTTAATTTTTAAAATCTTAAATGCACACTTTTTTATCATTAATAGGGAAAGGGGCCAATTAAGGTGGGTGAGAGATTTAGAGTTGGCAAGGTCTCTTATCAACTACTGAATATGCTCCATAAACAAATTATTAATTGCATATATCTAAAATTTACCCTTTCTCGTTGAACCAAATGGAAGTTTTTGTTGAAGGTTTAGAATGGTACTAAGGGGGCATGACAACATGTCAAAAAGGGACAAATTAAGGAACATTAGATGTTTGAGTAGTTATAAACTAATCAATGTCTATATCTTCAATATTTACATACCTCATGCTATTTAGACCACATGTATTAAAAAACTTACTCACCCTACCACTTGATTTATTCAGTATATTTATGTCTGAAGGAGTTATTTGTAACTCAAATAAGATTTTTAGGTTTTTATATAAGTACTTAAGCATTGCTACCTTAGACTAAAAATAATAATTAAAAAATATATTAACATTATAAAACAAAAAAATACTAACTAAATAAGAATTATGTTTGAAAGTAATATGTTAACTTACCAAATTTTCATCATGTTCAGAAGAAGACTCAAAACCAAAGGAAAAGACATGTTTCCTATAGCATTCCTCATTATCAGGTGGCTGATTTTAGGTCAAACATTTAGTTTTTATTCACTTTTCCCATGCTTTTTTTCTCTTTGCCTCCCACTTTCTATCAATATATTTAGAAACAATTATATATTCAAATATTTCCACACCAATTAACCTTATTCACAACCCATATCTCTTTTCCATAGATGAAATATAACAAAATATTTACTCCCTCAAATATTTCCACACTAAATAATCTTAGTCACAACCCATCTCTCTCTTCCATAGATTAAATATAACAAAATACTTACTCCCCGCTCCCCACCCTTTAAAATCTTTGGAGACCCTTTTCTAATGTTTGTGCCAACCTAACATAATTAGGTTAAAAATACATCATGCATCAATGTTTGCATCAAAAGAATGCTGATTTTTTTATTTTTCTATTTTTTAAAATATGATAACTTTTTAAAAATATCAATGACTTCCTTCTATTTCCTAAAATTCTTGCCTTTAAGTGGCTTCAATAAGAATCAAAACATTGACTTCACATGTTTTACTTAATTAATACCCTTCAACATTAGCATGGTATACTCTTCTTATTGAAATTCAAATTAATGTCATTAATGGACCTAATTATGCCCTTTATTAGCTCAATTACTCTATTGGTTTAATTATTTGGTAAATTTAATTTAATCAATATTATTTCATTTATATAATTGAGGTGGGATTTTGAAAAATTACATATAATTGAGCACCATTTGTAAAAATAAAAATAAAAGATCATAGGTCATTATTAGACTTGTTTCAATAGAAATAAACCCCAATTAGGTGTGAATGAAGAAATGAAGGTGGATATTATAAAAATATCAACAAAAGGGGGAAGTTTATTTTATTTAGCTTTACAAATCAACCTACATTACTCATGTCATGGTACTAAAATTCACCTAAGTTGCATCTTTGATTAATCCAATCAACTAATTGGTTTAATTAGTGATGAAATTTGGACTAATTAATCCAAAAACACATCATTTGTTTATATTTAACTAGGTTAATAGGGCTTAAATCTACTCAATTTATGTCTTTGATTAATCCAATCAACTAATTAGTTTGATTAGTGATGAATTTGAACCCAAAATAAAATAATTGAGTTATAACAAGGTTAATGAGGTTAAAAGTGGTCTAATTTTCATCCCTAATTAATCTAATTAAATAATTGGATCAATCCTTTTTAGAATTTAGGATAATTGATTCTAAAATCATATCATTTAGTCATAACTAGATAGGTTCACAGGGATCAAATTGGACTAATCTACATCATTAATTGATCAAAATCAATTAATTGATAAATTAATGATGAAATATGAGACAATGGAGCTAAATGTCACATTTTTTATCCACAACTAGGTTCATGCTAATCAAATTGGCCCAAATTATGTCCCTTATTAGTTCAATAGATTAATTAATTAGATCAATAATTAACATTTTGAAAATTAATCCAAAGATTCCATCATTTAGTTGAAACTAGGTTTACCAAGTCAAATTGTCAAAGTCTACATCCTTGATAGATCCAATCAACTAATTAGTTTGATTAGCAATGAAATCAAGGCAAATTGAGCCCAAACTTGTATTTTTAGTCATAAATAGGTTTATGGGGCTCATATTGGCCCAATTTGTATCCTTGATTAACCAATTAAATATTAAATAATTAGTTTAGTTATTTATGTAATTATGCAAATTTACTACCAAATCACATCATTTAATTGCAACAAAGTTAACGAGGATACATTTCCCTATGATGCATATTTTATTGATCTAGACAACCAATTAGTTCAATAAATGATGAAACTAGAGTGAATTAAGCCCCAAATCACATCATTTAGTAGCAACTAAATTCACCAGTTTTAACTTTTCTCTTTTACATCCTTGGTTGATCCAAACAACTATTTGGATCAATCAATGATGTAAAAGAGAAAAGTTAAAACTGGTGAATTTAGTAGCTACTAAATGATGTGATTTGGGGCTTAATTCACTCTAGTTTCTATTTGGATCAATCAATGATGAAATTGGGGTCAATTGAGCTCAACATTATATTTTTTAGTTTTAACTAGGTTTATGGGGCTTAGATTTTCCCAAGTTGTATCCTTGACTGATAAAATCTATAAACTAGTTCACTTAATGATGAAATTAGGGAAATTTGATCCAAAAATCACATTGGTTAGTTGTAATTACGTTCATATAGCTCACTTGCCCCAATTTGCATCACTGATTGATCTAATTAACTAATTGGTGATCAATAATGAAATAAGGGGTAATTAATCCCCAAAACACATCATTTAGTCACAATTGGGTTCACATGACTCAAATTGGCCCAATACACATCCTTGACTTATTCAATTGACTAATTGGGTTAATTAAGGATGAAATTATGGTGAATTGAGTCATAAATCATATCATTTAGTTGCAACTAGGTTCACAGGGCCCATTTTGTTCCAATCTATGTCCCTAATTGACCTAATTGACTAAATTTTTTAATTAATGTTGAAACTAGTGAAAATTAAGCCATAAACCACATATTTCAGTTGTAACTAGGTTAATGGGTCTCAAATTGGTCTAGGTTATGTCCCTTATTGATCCAATAGACTAATTGGTTTAATTAGTGATGAAAATTATGTCAATTTAAATTTAGAGAAAGATGTATCTAGATTTAATCATTTTAATGGATTCACATGCCCTGATTCATAATCCATTATCCCCTAAGATAAAATATTATCCTTTGATTTTATATTTTTGAGCTCCTAATCTTCATTTATATGAAGGTAAATGTGATCTAAAAAAACATCTTCGCTAATTCCATATAACATGCTCTGACTATGCATACAGTGAAAAATGATTACTCAAGTTATTCCTATTAAGTCTCAATGAATATTATTTGTGATGCTTCTATGACATTCTCCTCCAATCATTCCAATAATTTGACCTTTTACCAAATAAATTTCTATCACATTTCTCTATCAACATTGGTTAGAAACTACCTTATGTGTAAATTACTGAACTCAAGCAAGGGTTCAACAAGTCAATTAGTGATTATGTACTGAGGTACAATATTATGCTATCAAAAATGATTAATATTATGGTATAAAATCAGTTACAAGACATATTCAAGTAAATATTTCTTTCACCATTCTATGAGTCAATCATCTTCAATAGATTCAAATCCATCAATGAGCTATGCCATAGAGTAAAAGATAGAGAAGTTAAGATCTTCTCTTTGAACAAGCTTAAGTATAAACCTACTCCTACATTTAATTCGATAATGAAGTTGGAAATAAAATAAAGCTACAAGGTCAGACCAACAAATAAGAAGAATGATGCAAAAATTATAATTAATTTAGTATCACAACCTACTAATCAACTTCAATTGTTAGCTCCACTGAAGAGGCAATTTTCCAAATTTGCATTACCTCCTCATATAATGTTAGAGAATATATTTGAGTGCAACCTTCTCTCTCTTTCTCCTCCATAAGATATTGATCTAACTAAGCCTACACCAAATTAATATGATAGTAATGAATACTTTTACTAACATTAAATTGTGGGACAATCTATGAATAAATGCTTCAAATTAAGACATAAGATACAATATCTTATTGATGACAACATTTTTGGAGTTAGCGTTAAAAATCACTAATGGAGTTAAGCTTAAGTATGAGTCATTTAATTAGTTGTTATGCATCGAATATTTGCACACCTATTTTGTACATGAAAATATTCCATATTAACTAAAATTTGTTTCACACAACAAATTATTTGTTGTACATAACAACATTTTACGCCTATTTAATAGGCACTCCTATTGCTTCTCATTGTCCAGTGGAAGAGAGAATTATATGGATTGTATTATTCACTTGAGGCAATAATGAAGAGACTTGTACATAATTCTTGTGTGTGCATAATTGTCTAAATGTTTTATGTGGTAATGGTTTTTAGGAGAGATTCTGTTGGTTATGAGTTATTTATGAAATCCATCATGGTATCAGAGTAGGACCGTTCATCCATTACTCACCTTGGTTGAATCCATTAAGCAATTAGATTTGAAAAAAATACAATTTTTGGTTTGTAGGAGTTGTAGATCTTGAAGGGGTTTCTCTGCTTGGTGTGGTCTATGTTTTGATTTGATGTTTTTTCCATTGATTTTGTGTACAACTTCTATAATGTCTTAGCCCCTATGGGTCTTGTATTATGGGTTAGATATTTGATGCAAGGTGACTCTAGTTTTTTTATCTTGGATATTCTTTCAAATCTTTCACCATTAGAGATCTTTCAATAATTGCATCTCTCTCTTGTGCCTCTTCTTAGTCTGATATGTGAACTAAATATAATATTCTAAGGACACATCCTTGTTAGATTCCCTCATGGGATTTTTTACTAATGGTGAAACATAATATGGATACCCACTATTATATTGACCATGGTCAACAGAGAAACATAATATGATGTCATTCTAAAATAACAAGAGTATTTTTTTTTAGTTGGCATGGATTCAAAACCCTGCAATGACTCTCAATTCCTCCCAAGCCCAAGTCTCATTAAATGATGAGACTCAACCTTGTTTATAAATGATTCTACCTATATTACTCTCTATGCCAAGATCTATGCCAACTACACCTCCATCCATGACTATTGATCCTTACTTGCCATCCACTACCTCCTGGATCTCCTCTAACATCTAGCATTGACCTCCTTTATTCTCTCCTATTTTCTCATTGATCATAGCTGACGTGAAGAATTGACCAACTATGCCACACGTCAAGCTAATTATAGAGGTTTTTTTTTCATTTTTTAAAATAGACTCTATTAAAATGGAAAATATATTATTAATTGAGGATTAGAGGTGATGTATTTTTTATATAGTGAGGAACATTTATTTGGTGGAGATAAACATTTTTTAGTGGGGAAAATGCTAAGTACAGGAGGGACCTTTTGTCTAGTGGAAAAGAATTTTAAAGAAAACACATTTATTTTATGGTGATTTGACATTATTTAAAAATGGGAGGGCTTTTTTATTATTGATATCACTTTGTAAAGAAAGAAACATTTAGTTTTTTACATATACTTTTCATATCATTTGTTGAAGATCGGAGGGTGAGGTCTGCTCTGACAGGAGCTCAGACCCCCTCATAGATAAAACAAACTTGTTCTTACTCCTCTTTACCTTCATTTCTTGGAGGTAATTATTATTGTACTTGTACCATTTTGTCCCACATTATTGTCCTTGATCACACTTTGCACTCACAGATGCATTATCAATAAAGCCCGATGTTTCATTTTTTGAGTGAGCATTGTTTTTTTTGAGTGAGCATTGTTTTTTTTGTGTTCCATTTTTTTTACTCATTGACACATTTTTTATGAGCCTAACATCCTAAATTATTGAATATAATTTTGTGTCACACATTTCTCCCTTGTTTTAGGAAAAACTCTCTATTGTTGATGGTGTCTTCTATAGATTGATCTCATTCTAGATTTTATTCATCATCTGGTATTTTTATTATATAGGATCTTTATTTGTGATTACACTAAGACTCATGAAGTATTTTTATTCATGTTTTTATGCTCTATGTTGAGAAGTTACTCTTTACTTATTGACTATCCCATCACCACCATGTCCATTTTATTGAGAGATATTTGTTCTATATCTTTGGCACTTTTTGGATAGTTGATAGTCTCCTTCAGAATTGTTATAGATCTTAATCTTCTTCTTAAGAGTAGCTATTTTTGTGAATACAGTGTTAGCATGCTAGTGTTCAAGTAGTGGATTCATTCCACTCATACAAACCTTTTTTGCATCACTCCACTCGGTCAGCAGTATAGGGGGTATGATGCAAACCCTACTTTGGTTATCATGTTCCTTACTAACCTTTGGTGCACTACATCTTCTGGCAGTAGATCGAATTTAGTTGGTGAAATATTTTTCACTATCAACACCTCTGACAATTTTTATTCTTAAGAGCTATTCTAGTGAATTCTAGTGTTAATTTTTTTCTGATAAAATAGTGGATCTAAACTACTCATGTAGATTTGAGTAAGACCTTAGAGTCCACTAAGTGCATTTGTATTTTATGTCCTTCATTACATATAGTGTACCTATTTATCATTATGTTTGAGTATTGATCTTTTTTATTTCTTGGGACACCTTGTAGCATATTTTTTTTACTCTCTCGACATTAGTCGTTGTTACTAGTTTTTGGGCACCTTGTAGTGATACATTTCATCTTTGGTGACTCTTTTTCCCAATGTTTTGAGATCAATGTTTTTTATAGATTTAATCTGATAAAAAGTACCAATTCTTATTTGAATTGGTGGTTACAATGATTAGTCATCCATATAGTCTGGTAAGATGGATTGGTTACCATATAGACACTTTGTATTTCACTATGATTTGTACATGGGTACCTGATCAGGTCTAATTTTTGGGACCCATTTAGTCTCTTTGATTTCTCTTTTTTACTCCATATTTTGTGTTTAAGGTAGGGTGTTGGAGTGAGCATTAAAACTCACTAGTGGATTTAAGCTTAATTATGAGTCAGTTAATTAGTTTTTATGTGTCAAATATTTGCACACCTATTTTGTACATGCAATATTCCATATCAACTAATATTTATTTCACAGAACAAATTATTTTTTGTGTAACAACCTTTTATGCCTATTTAATATGTACTCCTATTTCTTCTCTTTATCTGGTGGAAGAGAAAAACTATGTGGATTATATTATTCACTTGAGGCAATAATGAAGAGACTTGTGCATAATTACCTAAATGTTTTCTGTGATAATGGTTTGTAAGATAGATCCTTCTAGTTATGAGTTATTTATGAAATCTATCAATACTATTGAGTTGAGCACACCTACAAAGGAATCTAGACCTCAAAAAATGGAAACAATAAGTTAAAAATATTCAGTGATCGATTTTTGAGGCATGAGATGATAAAGACTAAGGATAATTTAAAATTACACTATCTATATACTATGCACTTCACCTATGACATATGATCACCCAATAGATGTGATTATGGCTACACTTATCAACATCTCATTAGAACATCTTATGATCACATTTGATGACATTAAGATCATCGATGATGATTTGTATTTTCATGCATTATTTATATGAGCTTAAATCTACGAGCAACCCATACATAGTGTCATGATAGAAAATTATTCAAGTGAGAATGTGTGTATAATTACACTTATTTACCCCCTTGGGTACACATAATAGGATATACAAGATACATCAAGAAGAGATAAGGGATCTTATGGAGAGAGAAATAATTCCCTCAGACACAAAGTGTTACCTCTTCAGGTATGCTCCACCCTACTAACCACTCCATTATTTGTTATAAAAATTAATGGGGTATTTAACATGTTTTTAGGAAACCCTTGGATGGAAATATGTTTGTGCAATACCATATATATTTAATCAATGTCTTAAGTACATATAATGTTAAAGGGTAGTCATAGTTATAAGTGTACAATATGAGTACCCTCTATCACTAGTGGTATCTCCTCCACCATTAATTCCCCCACCATAGTTATTTGACACACTAATATAGGATCAATATAGAGATCTATTTATTACACATATGCAAGATCTTTTTATACACCAAGTTCAAAGGAGAGTATTTGAGTCTACTAGATAGCAAGTTATTTAGTGTCATTCATATTAGAGAGTATTTAGGGCT